>CAWUFW010002573.1:1872500-2150300 GCA_963921515.1 Calotriton arnoldi
AATGAATCATAAAAAAGTAAACGATCCAAACATCTCTCTTCTCTTTTAAATCTTTATTCAGTAAATAAAATCACCATAAAAGAATACAGATGCAAAATGATAAAATCAATTTCATGAATAACAATAAAAACAGACAATACAATTACTCATTAGAACAAGGAACACATAAAACAATTAATCAGGTCTTGTTCACCAAAACGCCCAGACAGGCAGTAAAAAAGATAAAAAAGATAAGATAAAACAGTAAAAGTCACATGCTCTGAGGGGAGCATCTGAAGATACAACAAGGCAGGCCTGACTTGTTTAAAGTGCAATGATTTCAGCAAGGAGATTAAACAAGCATTGGCATAACCAATAGGTCTCGCCTTTGGGACCTTAAAAGTATTTAATTCTGCAGCACAATATCCTTGGTGCAACATCAACTGTTGCATGGCTAAACACTTATAATGTCCCAAAAGCGAGACCTATTGGCTATGCCAATGCTTGTTTTTCTTACTTTAAGATGCCTAATTTCACAAAAGCACATTGTACGCTGCCTCAATTGCATGATTGGTAGGGTGGGTGGGGGTAGTGATGGGGGGTGCATGGGGAGAAGAAATAGATGGGGGCGGGTGGGTGGAGGGAGAAGAAATGGACGGTTGGAGAGAAAACAGATAGGCTGAGTGGGTGGAGGGGAATAAAAGCCGACTGTTAAGACCAAACTACACCTTATTTCACTACAAAATAAATCTCTACAGCAAAAATAACAGTGAAAAACTCATGAAGTGGCACGATTGTCCATTATGTATTTGATACAGACTTCACGTGTTCAATCATTAACATAAGGCTCCCAAGGAGTAGCGTGCTACCTGTAAGGAAATCGCTTCAGTGCCTCATGAGGGGTGTTAAATGCTAATCAGTAAGTGAAGCTAGGTAAGCCTGTTTACAACAACAACAAAAGGGGGAACATCCATATTCTTTGGCAGCATTTTAGGTTTCAGTGATGCCCACCGCATTATTTTACTATCAAGCTTCCAACAGTAACCCCTGCCGCCGAACATATCATCTGTAATCAGTGGCTTAACAATAGCCCCCGCGTGCGGTGGGCCCCTGAACTGAAAGGTTTTGTTACGCCACTGCCCCTATTCTTACAGCTCCATGGCAACGATGCTTTAGTCCCAGCGATTTCAACAAATACGAAAATAGACGAAAAGAAACGTAACGTAAGGCATAAACAAAATATTTCTATTTTAAAGGTAGTTAAATATTGTATTGCCTGTATTTGTATGCTGGCGTTTCGGCATTATTCGTATGCATGAGGGCCAATGATGACACCGTAGACACGTTAAAATTGCCTGACAAATTGAAACATCATCACGTGGTGCTTAATTGACAGCTCCACTACACAAACAGAAGTGTTTAAGCAGGGTTGACTGTCACAGTGCTTCTGTCACACAACAGCGCCAGCACCGGTAACCAAAACGGAAAGCAATCACAGCTTATTACAACCGCCCGCTGAAACGTGTAGACTGTACATCACGTACAATAGTCTGAATCCACAACACGGAAGCCTGGAGTAACCTAAAGCATCAATTTCCCAAGCTCTGCAGGTGTATGTGAGTAAGCCATCCCTGCCATGTGTTTATCTTCCATTCTGGGACTTGAAGTCCTACAATCATATTAAAAAATCAGCGCAAGAGGCAGAAAGCAAATAAAGTGGGCTGGCGCTACCCACTCCTGGACTTATGGGAATCAAATTTGTAAAGTAGTAATGGGATTTTCGCATTGGTTTATCATGAGGCTTTTCTGAAATACAAGAGAACGCTACAGCGCCCAGCTCCAAAGTGGATAAAAGAACTACTGACATATTACCAGTAGCCCAGACAGACTGCACTTTCACGACTCTCCACAGTGTTGGCCCAAGCGAAAACCACTCCGAACACACAATTTTATCTTTAGGTTCATCATTTTGCATTAGAAATACGAGAGATCCGCAACGTGTACGTTGCCATGTTGTACACTGCAGTTCCTGAAGGCTCACTGTGACTGGCATGTCGTGGAGGATGAGAGCAGCGTAATACAGGATCGCTAAAACTGCAGATATGGCGTCCAGGTCTGGGTCGCTACCGAGACAGCCTGCAAAACGATGCACACTGAGGGAGTGCTACATTATAAAATAAAACAACATGGCTGGCGCTCCTTTGGAACACTTAATTAAAATGCATTCACATTATGCGTTCCAGGTTAGTGCTGGCCATCTTGTTCTTTTCTTCCACACATGACCGGTCAAAGCAAGTGTCCAACAGAATCTTCCTTAAGCAACTTCAACGGCACAGGAGACCCTTCTTTAAAGAAAATGAAGGATCCTGGGGAACATTTGACAATGGGTAACGCATCTCTTAGCAAACCCCTATCAAAGGCAATACCCTTTACTTAATCAAAGTGCTCTGGCACAACCCCTTATTTAATTAAAGTTATCCGATACCTTTGTGTCGAGTTTGCGTTTAAAATTGCAAACAAATAAAAACAAGCATTGGCCGCGCGGCCGTGAAACTGACACGGCCGCGAAAGTGAGTGTAATCGCGAGCGATAAAAGCCGCTGCGAGTTAACAGGGTGGGAAGCCAGATGGCGAGGGAAGCCATATGGCGCCTGATCGCACATGAACGCAAGCTGGTCGCCAGCAAAAGCCTCTGGCAGCACTTCCAAAAGCCCCTTACTAAATGTCTGCAGAGCAGCGCATGCGCGCTGGCTCAGCGAGACCTAAAAATGCTTCCTCTGCCAACTGAAGTAAGAGCAAAACATTATAAAATGGAGCAAATCCTGCAGAGACACATTGTCGCAGCCACAGGGTGCCCTTACCTCAGGCCGAAACCACCCAGGCGGGGAAGCCAGAAAATAATGCAATTGATTAAACCTGAACCTGACCAGTAAAAACCTGTCATGCTGTGAGTGAACCAAGCCCAGGTATGGCTCCATCCCCTGTACAGTTTTTTGAAGCATATGGCCCCCAAGTGCTGGCTTCTGGAATTCTAAACTTTCTCTCTCCAAATGGGAGCGTTTCAGGACCAATCTTGACACTCCCCAACTCGTGGGCAGAGAGAGAAATTGGATTCATAAAAATATCAGGCCTACCTAAAGAGACAAGCATTGGCATAGCCAATAGGTCTCGCCTTTGGGACCTTATAAGTATTTAGTTATGCAGCACAATATCCTTACTGCAACAACATTAACTGTTGCATGGCTAAACACTTATAAGGTCCCAAAGGCGAGACCTATTGGCTATGCCAATGCTGGTTTTAAAATATGACACTGTACCTGCACAGAAGCAATTGAACTTTTTTAACTTAGAAACTCCAATGGAATTGGCAAGGCTAGACAAATTTGCAAGTCAGCTTCAAAAATAATTAACGGAAGCCACCCACATACTGACGAACATGGAAGAAACTCGGTGTAGCTTCAAGTTGGAATATAAACTTTAGTTCTTGTGGTGGTTTTATGAATTCTTTTAGCCGCATTATGAAATGCACCAATTGAAATGAAATGTGGTAATTAATAATGTGATAGTTTTAGCACGGTCACGCAATGGTTTTGTAACAATTTTTTTAATTGAAACAAATAAATGTATTCACTCATTCATTAATTCGGGCATACTCTCTACTATTCTCTGTTGTCTGTCAAGCTCCTCAGACACAGAGGGCCATATTATCAAGAACGACGCAAACATTATCGCCGCTGTACCAGCAGGAAATTGCCACTAAAGCGGCGATAAGGGGCTTGATAATATGCCTTGGAATTCCCATAGAAGCCCAGGTTTGATGTCCTGCACACCAGAACCTGGGCTTCTATGGGAATTCACAAGGGCATATTATCAAGCTCCTTATCGCCGCTTTAGCGGCAGTTTCCTGCCGCTAAAGCGGCGATAATGTTATCGCCGTTCTTGATAATATGGCCCAAAATATCTTGTGATCTAACACTAGCTTTTACCCTCAACACTTTAATCCTGAAACCTCACAACTGACATCACAACAGCCATCCTCCGCCCTCTCCCACCCGCACAATGTAGGGTAGATGGCAAAGGCGATCTGGAGAGGCACAGCAGGGTGCAGACACAGGACATAATTATGGAGCACATTACTGGGCACAGATGTTGGAGGGGCACAGTGGACACCAATGGTAGTAGGCACTGTGGGCAGGGGGGAATGGCACAGCTCTTCAGAGTGCATCGACACAACCCTGTGAGCACATTATGGGCACAGCTACTGAGTTAATTGGGTAAGGTGTACCTATGGGGGAAGAGCACAGAATCGCTGGGAAGGCATACATGCCACTGGTACAAATGGCAAGGTGCATAGCTCCAGGAGTAAGACCATACAAACCGCTGGGGAGTCGGCACGGTTTTGTGGAGAACAGCACTGCATAAGGGAGGCTGCATGACTCGGACTGGGTCACTGGGCACATGTGAGAGGCGGCAACTCTAGACAGACTGGGGAGAGGCATAGTATGGAGTAGGACCCAGCGTAGGCGTAGCTGAGGGACAAGGCTCTTGGGAATAAGCCCCTGGGCACACTTGGGAGGGAGAGATTGGACAATAGTGCACTCAGCAAGGGAGAGGGGTGGAGGGCAAGGCCCCAAGGAGAGCGCTGACTGGCACAGGTACCGGGAGTAAAGTGCAGTGCACGGTCTATGCACCTATGGGGAGAAGGCATTTGGCACAGCCGGAAAGTGGCGCCAATGGTGCAGCAAGGGTTCAGTGGGAGGAAAGGCAAGCAAAGGAAATAGCCCTCTCCTACCCTGGTTGGGTAATAAAAGGCAGCAATTATTTAGGTAAGTGGGCCCTCAGGACTCCCGTGACTGCACTTGCAACGAGTTGTAATGTATGGATATAATGAGAGGGACTGAAAGTGCTGCAAGAAGGGGAGATGGATGGTTCGTTCAGGGTCTGAGACAGGACTAGAGATGCAGCAATAGTTACATCGCGGTGAATGAGGTGGCGTCATATTGTAGTTACTGTAGTGTTCATTGTGGGAAAGACTTTGCCCCATCGGCCCCTGACATCAATGCATGAACCCCGGAGAAGCTTCACCAGACAGCCAGCGCCTCGAATATATTTTATTTATGTACTTCATGCGGGGATAGTCAGGGCTTTCACGGCTCTGTATAACTGGCTTCACTTCTTTCTCTGAAAATTATTAAGAAGTTTTTTTTTGTGAGGCCGAGCGCAATGTGCACCTGGTGATCCACATGATTAGGCCCCACCCCCAACCATAGCTCAGAATGTTTCGACATGTGTGAAGGAGTGCTCCTGTTATCATTAAGATATTGCCATCAGCATGTTTGGTGCGCACTGCCGACATTTACACGAATGGATGCACGAAATAAGGTATTATGATCATTCTATCTTATTAATAACAAAATACCATGCAAATGTTTCATTGTCTTTTTTTTTCTGAGTTAAGTGATATTCTTTGTAGCCCCGCTACCAGTTATAAAACAAAACATGTATGCACTTATAGAGTTATGGTGCCCACATTATACAGCCTAAAAAGTTAGCATAACAAATAGCATAAGGCAAATAAACAGCATAGTCAATGTTAGGATTGCAGCATTCAAATAGGTGTCTTAATAAAAGAAAAGAGGCTGCGTTCAAAGCATATATTTCTGCTTGGTATGGTTTATAATCGTGGGGATTTCACTGAGCTAGCTGAGTGGGTTGTGCAAGTGGCTGCAAAGGGCTAACACGTGGGTTCCAACACCGGAAGTGCTCCGTTCACAGACCCTTGGTGCTTGTTTACAGTCAGAGATGCAGCTCTGCTGTTCCGGTTTGCTCACAGATGCAGAGTGGCTTTGATCGCACTTTATGAGGGTCCGACCTGCGAGTCTGTGGACACCAGTAAGAGGAGGGGCTGTGGGGGCACTTTGGTTATCCTAAACTTGCAGAGACTCCTAGCGGGAGCAGTAGCATTTCATCTGAATATTTGACTGATATAAATACTGAATCCGGCCATGGTAATTCCCGGGACTCAAACCGTACAGCCTGCAGTCGAGGTGTAGGTGTGCTGCATATCTTGTCTTGCATAGGGCAGCATAGTTAAACTACACAGAACGAGCAGCTCATCAGCATTACCGTACCTGGCGTGTTTGTGGCTGTCTGGCTGCCTCTCCAGCCAACCTACAAGCTGTCACTGCCTGCTGGTTTGCACATTGGTCCGAGCTAAGGGCGCCTGCTCTTTCTTCTAGTACTGACGGCCAGGTGCTGGCTCTTTCAACAGGCCTTCCTTCCTTTCTTCGTGATGTTCACGAAGGGGAGAGGCGCTGATCTCCGAAGCACATATAAAACCCCTGAAGGTTTTAAGAGAAATATATACAGGGCTGTTCTGTTTCTCGTTACAAGGTTTCAGAGAGATTAATCAAACGGCATTCTTATCACAAGGTTAACAAGTGGACTCATCCTAAAAGCCCCAACAGCTCGAGTGTGGCTCGGGAGGAGGGCTGCACGCAACGAAAGAGCGAGTTGTAAGTAGCTGCATTGGAATTTAAAACAACAAGCCCGCGAGTGGTGCGTGCGCACCACAGAGGAGCGGGGGCGAGCGAGCGCGGCAGCCTGCTCAGCTGACCAGACGCTCAGCTGACCAGACGCTCGTGCGCCATGGCCTTTTCCCCGCACGGCCGGCATATGTTTCCAATTATCGCGCACGCGTCTGGGCACGATAATGGGAAACACATGTCTGCCGCGCGTAACCATCCGAAAAAGGCCAGCCACGACGCACGAGCGTTTGGACTGCTTCTGAAACCCCCTTACTTAAAGTCTTCGCCTAGCAGCACTTGCGCGCTACTCGAGGCTCGACCTAAAAAAAGGATGCCTTAACATGAGCAAACCAGGGTATACTAGTTACCCGGTCCAAAGAAAGACAATCCTCCATAATCAACCGACTTAGCTTAAGCTCCTCCCTGCTCCAGATCTTAATCCAACACAGGAGCTGGCTTACGGAGATTAGGTCCGAGACATATTGAATTCCCAATTCCGCATGCACAGAAAACGCCGGGGTGGACTGGGGAACCTGGGCCAACTTGCGCAGAAAGTTGTTTTCCATAGTCTGAATCCAATACACCTTAACGTACCCCCAAACCTCACTGCCATAGCGCAGCTGTGCAATACACTTTGCGTTATAGATTTTTAAAAGATCCCTTGGTGCTCTGGACCCAAGCCTATGTGCAAAACTAAAAACCGCCCCCATAGTTTTTACGGACTCTGATCTTTTGGCCTCCACCAGGGGTTTCCAACAATTATTACCGTCAAATAAATCTCCCAAATAAGGGAAGGCCTTAACTTTGCATGAATTAAAATTGGATACCTTGAAGGTCTTACTGCTTGTAGATTTGGGGCCACTACCATTACATAGGACTTTGAGAAATTAACCGAGTGGTCCAGGAGTCCCATAAAAGACACATACTTGGCCAGCAACAAGTCCAACCCGTGTGGTCTGAGCCATCAGGACTGTGTCATCCGCATATAGCAAAACAGGCAAAAATCTGTTCCCGATCTTAAGGCAGTTGGCCGACACCGATAGGAGCGTGGACTCTAACCCATTCACATACAAGGTGAACAAAAAAGGTGCAAGTATGCACCCCTGGCGAACCTCACAGCTTGTTGAAAATGATTGTGTGCATGCTGCTCCTTGAGAAAAATGCACCGAGGCGGAGGTCGATGAGTGCAAATCAGCTAATAATGCCACAATGCTAACATCGACCCCCATCTTGCTGAGCATAGCCCGCAATTTCGTTCGATTCACCCTGTCAAAAGCGGACGTCAGGTCCATAAATGCGAGATGTAGAGATTCAGACCAAGCCACGGTATATTTGTTGATAATTAAATGGAGTTAGAGGCATTGGTCTGCAGTCGATCTCCCCGCCCTAAATCCATACTGGAAGTCGCTCAAAATGTTATTTTCTTCTGCCCAGTCACACAGCCTATTTAAAATTGCCCTACCCAGGACCTGAACTGTAGCATCCAATAAAGAAATTGGCCGATAACATTGATGATTCTCTTTGTCCCACTTCTTAAATATGAGAACGATCACGGCGGTGGACCAGGAGGGTAACAGCCCCTCCTGTGCAGCCGCATTCAAGACCTGCGTTAATAGAGGGGCCCAAACCTCTATGTTAGCTTTGAAAAGATCTTGCGGTATACTGTCTGGGCCCGGAGCAGTGTTTCTGGACAGGGTAAGAATTCCTTGTTGGATTTCGTTTAATGTGAAAACCACTCGATTACCAGTTTTGACAAGTGCCCCGGGGTTTTATCGCCCCCTTCAGCTCCCTGGTTATAGATACCCTCAAAATGAGCCACCCACTGTTGCTCCAGGATGTGATGACATAAAAGGAGGCCAGAGCCTCAGAAAAACAAGGCCAGTTTCAACACTGCAGAAAAGGGAGCTATCCCCAGTTTCACAGGCTTGACAAAGCTCCTCCCAGGTCGACTCCTGTAAGTTATGTTTACATACCTTTTAAGCCAACTTGTAAGCCCACTTGCAAGTTCTAATCAATTGCCAGTCCCACGGGGACTGCTTCAGGGCTGCCTTCAAATGATGCAGAGTTCTTGAACAGTCCCCGTCAAACCATTTTGGAATTTGTGACTCCCGGGTACTAGTGGTTGTGACCATCAAAAGTTTACAAACCCCCCGAACTATGCCTTCGTAAGCTTCTAACACCTCCCCCCCCCCGCATCGCTATCTAGACAGGTATTAAAATCATGCAGGCAGGAAGAAAAAAGAGTAGTTTTAGACGCTGAGGGTCCACCTGATCCCAATTCAACCTTCTCCCCTTTTCAACAATGGACAAGCTCATGAGGGCACCCCTTGACTGTGGTTTTGGGCCCAAGGCAATGTCCAGGGTTAGGGATAATGGAATGTGGTTACTGAAAGGGTTAAGGAGAAATGAGCAGGTATAATGGAGCTGAAACAAATATAAAATCAATAAGCGAACCACTGGCCCTCCCTTTATATGATGGGCAAATTGCGGGGTTCAGGGAATTCTCAAATGTCTCCATAGTGAAGTCCAGATTGTGAGTATCTAAGAGCTCATTTAATTCCTGCCCGTCCTGTGAGTGAATAAAATGTAAACCTTCATTCAGCCAACAATTACCAGTGGAGGCACCACCCTCTGGGGGAAGATTACATAAGTGACAATTAAAATTGCTAACAAGGAAGATTTGCGGATGGCCATCACCCATCGCTGATATGGAGCTCAATGTGCCTTCCAGGTGAGGGACTCCGGAGGGCTCAGATCTTCCTCCCTTGCGATTATAGAAATTAATTAAAACAATTGGAGAATATCCAGGCAATGAGAGTCGTACACCCAGCAATGTGCGAGCTTGCCAATTGAGGTCTAAGATATGCCCACTCAACTCACTTTTAACAAGCGTAATTAAGCGCCCCTTGGCCCTATCGGCCGTTGATGGCACCGCAGGTACAAAATAGGTCAGAAAAAAGCTATTATCAATTGCCCAGGCTTCTTGAAGACCGATTATGTGGAAGGGTTTGACATAAAACACCCACCTAGGGTCACTAAACTTAGAAGCAAGACCTGCAATATTCCAGGACAGCAACATAAGACCCTTTGGTTGCTGAGAGGAAACGGTTGGAAGGGCACCATAGATTTCTTGAGACTGGGAAGATTCAGATAGGTCCAGTCAATCGCAGTACTCCAATCCACTCAAGGGGAGAAATCTATTGGCGATGGATATTGGGGGGTGGCCTATTAGCAAGATAGTCGTTAACTGGCAGGACCTCCTACCAGAGCAGTGAAAGTGTGACGCACTAGCTAAACTGCCTGGTCTGTAGAAAAATCCCAGGGGCGACTATCCCTGGTGTGCCTAATGTCAATCAAGGGCAGGTGGCAAGTGGTTCGCCAGCTAGCCAGGAATTATTAAAATTAATCACCACGCACTCTCCCGGCCACTGTTTCCTATCCTTGCCTATCCAGCTTATTCTTCGTGCCATAGTAATAGAGTCCGCAAGCGCACTCCTATAAGAGAGATGTGAGCTGATCCAGTGCATCACCTGGTTTTTAAGTTCGTGGTAAGATTCCCCGTTGGGGCTGGAACAGGGGGTAACATTCCCCATGACCATGACATAAGGTGTTGCTTCTGGGGGTAAATTTAGCACAACTCCAAGGTTTATAGGAGATGCTGGGCGCCATCTCCCCCCTGATTCGTCCAGAGGGCGGGGGGGCATCAATACTGCGAGAGCTACGAGTTACTTCCGCAAGCCCTTGCTTTGGAACTAATTGCGAGGACCCTGACGCTGCACCGCCAGGTTCAAGAGTTGCCAAAGGGTCCCTCCCAAGAATTGGTTCACATATCCCCTGCAGCTCTTCTGATGTTCCTGCCCCTGGGCAAGCCCAACCCTCCCCTTAGTCATCAGGGAAAATAATTCAGAGACCCTGTCTTCAATGTGGGAGAGTCTCAACAGGATTGGGTCCAACTTGTTATTTAGCAATGTCTCGCGATCCCTAATCGAAACATTCCTGTAAGGAGAGCCCGTCTCCTCTCCAGATGAATTGGGAATAAGAGGGGCCGCCGGCAAAGACTCTGCAGGGGGTTGGGTAGATGCACAGGCCTTCCTTTTCTGCTTCTGCCTTGGACTGATGGCTGGTGTGTTAGGGGTTATAAGTCTGTCCGTTTCCAGGGTGGCCTCCCGTGATCTTCCTCACGATCCCCCATAGGGCCCCTGTCCTGGGGAGGCCCCACCAAATTGCTCCAGGCGGGTGGCCCAAGGGGAGGGGCGCTTGGGAGTCCCTGTCCAGCGAGAGCCCACTCTCAAGTTCTATTTTTTTAGACACGGCTCCCACAGCCCGATGGAGGAAACCTATGGATGACACACAGGGAGCGGCGGAATGGGACAGGTGTTTGGTGGAGGGGGGGCCTTTCTTTCTGCCCATTGTTGCAACACCCTTCAGCACCATTTAGCCCAATTCACAAACTGGAGTAGCAACAGAGTTAAGCCAAGCAGGGACATCGATAAGGCTACCTCACGGAGCAGTCAGGAAAAACAGTCACGGGCCCTGCTTAGTAAAGCCCTGAAAACAAAAAATACCTTGATCTTGACCTCGTTCTGGGTAGAGTGTCACAGAAGAGCCGATAACCTCCAAACTGCCCATTGAGGGACGAGCCAAAGGGGGTGGATCCGCCCCACCTCTTCCTGCCGCTGACGGGCCCGCTCTTCACCTGGGCGCGTCCCGCACTGCAGGAGCCCTGCCGGGTTTAAGTAGTGCGCCTCCTGGCTGCGTACGACACCTGCGGCTTCTTGCCGCGATCGGCTCTGAGGCTTAAGGTCCGCCCCCTCCTTCATTTCAAACAGCTCCCGCGCTGCGGGAGCCCTGCCAGGTTTAAGTAGGGCGCCTCCTGGGGCACGGACGACGCTGGCGGCCTACTGCCACGATCGGCTCTGGGGCTTACGGTCCACCCTCTCCTTCAGTTCAAACGGCTCCCATCTCTTATTTTTCTCATCTAGTCTTAAAAATGCAGGGCACAGTGCTATGGCAGACATGAAAACCGCAGTCTTCCCCAAGCTCACTCAGGAGAACTCCAAGGTCAAAATGTTTGTACAGAGAAGGAATATGGCTGTGTACTGAAAAGGAAGGGCTAATTAAAATTATGAAACTTTAACCAAGAATAGACCTAAGAAGAACAGAAAGGGGAAGCATGTTTAACCTATGTGGTTTGATTCTGATAGTCAGAGATAGCACGTGAATATCAGTAAACTGTACAGACCTCTGGGAAAGCTCAATAAATATTCGCCATAGAGCTTTTCAGAAATACAAGACACGGACAATGAACATCATTAAAATTTAGAAACAATCATTCTAAAGTTGCATGCCGCAACTAAATCATGACGAACAATACAACAAAGTTTTGGCCGGGTGTTACACTGAATAGAAGCTGTTCAACCGAAGGAAATGTTACCGGGTCTATTACTGGCGAAGAAAAGTACACTTGTATTTCGGACCTTTATAAGATCTCTCGTAACTATTCTATAGATGCATACTGAAATGCTCCATTTAAAATAATAAGAACTACGGCCATTGATTATGTACTTGAAGTAATTAATAAAAATAAATCTACTACTACTACGAGTCCATGTGACATAATGGCCAACTTACTTAAAACAAATAATGAGCTAAGATTCTCCCTTCCGCTGTTTAAAATATTTATGTACACTTATAATATTCCCAAAGCTAGGAGAGGATGTTGTGTATTATCAATGTTATGTCCAGAAGCAAATATATTTAAGAAGATTATTTTAAATGAACTTATGTTTTGGGTTGATGGTAAGGGTGAAAAAATAAATCTGATTCCATCTGGTATTGCCCACGAAGTACAATGCAATGACTCTAGTACTCTTGGCAAAATCATTGCGTAGGGGTGAGGTCTGTGCATTGTTTTTTCATTAACTTTATCAAGGCTATAAAATGCCTCTTCAATGAAAGAAGGAGTTTGCTCTAGGCTGCAGCTGCCATTAGTTTCCAAACTGGGGTATCTACTTGTTGATAGTAAGGGATGATAGCATAGGATTAGCAAGTCCTATCAGTGAGACAAAAGTGACAACGGTCGATTTTCATTCCAGGCATTTGCTAATCTATGCCTAAAAGTTCTGCTAGAAATACAGGCCCTTGCGGTGGGCATTGTGGGGTACCGCTGGTTCCCCTTTACGCTTGTATAAAGCTATGCTTCTGTGATGTGCTCTAACAAGACTCGAACATATGCCAGAAGCTGCTTTACTTTCTCCAGGTTGGCTTGGGTGGTATTTTATCCAATCCAAAGCTGTGATATAGCCCTGGAATGGTACAATGACATTATTTAGCTTGGCATCGATAGCAGTTACCAATCCTCAATGGCGAAAGGATTTGCCAATCTTCTAGGTCAGTGTTTATAGCGTTGGGCAATTCCTAACATTACAAATTCTTTTAGAAAAACAGACATTTGAGGTGGAAAATTCTGCTACAAAAACAGACGTTTGAGGTGGCAGTTTTAGATTGTCGGTGGTGTTCTAGGTGTGCTCATATACAGGAGCCGCTCTCCACCTAATGTCTCAGTAAAACCTAGAGCTCCCTGTAAGTGTTCTGCATAATTTACCTGGGACTCTAAGCTTGCAGGTCTTTGGTTTGGATAAGGACAGTACACTAGTGAGATCCCCCAACAATGTTTCCTCAGTCAGTGGTTCTTTACCTTGTTTTTCTCCCACCTCACCACCTTATTTTTCTAATTTTCTGCCGTCCTTCCCTGAAACTTTTCTGTTGTTTTGGAGGAACAGAGGAAGACAACATGTGTACGATTATGGGAGGGGCCGTGTAGTCATGAAGGAAGGACTAGTCCCAGAAGCGAAGTTATATTGGCCTTCATTGGTTCACCTACAACACGCTGGCCTTTTTAGGTCGAGCCTAGCGCAGCGCGCATGCACTGCTCTATGGGAGGCTTCTTGTGAGCACTCCAAACTTCCCCGAAAGTTCTCCGTGTGGGTCTGGTAACTCCCACACATTCTATTGGCCTTTGCGTGTGGCTTTCAATAATGAAAGCACGCAAATGGCCAAAGGCGGGTGCATGTCCCACCTCTTTGTGTAAAGGTCACTCCCACGGCGTTTTGGTGTCGGGAGCGAGCAGCGGTGCGCTTTGTGGCAGCTGCATTCCTCCCTTGTTGTTGTGGATCATGTCACTAATGAAACACAGCGCGGTCGCTTTCACTTTGTGGCCCCGCTTGTTAATTACAGTTGGGAAGTGACTCCCGTTAGCAAAGGTAAACAAACGTTATTTATTGTGAAGAGAGCGTGCGCTCGCTTTGAAAAGCACGTTTGTGTAATTTGGGTGAAAGGCAGAAGCGCGATGCATTTTAAAGAAATGCGTTTAAGGCATAATGCCCAAGGAAAGGAGCCTATGTGAGACTGTTAAACCATCATAGCATTTAATACAACACCCCTTTCTATTCTGAGGATTATAGTTTTATGAGGAAGTGTACCCTGGTGATAAATACAATACGTTTCACACATAAATATGGAGGGCATCTCATGTGAATGAGCTGCTCCTGTCTGCCATCTATAATGAATGACCTCCAAACCTTTTGTTTTAAATTTGAGGTTGTTTTGACCCCTCACCCCACCCCCCTTCTTATTTCGTTTAAAAATGCGCCTGCGCTGGACTTGTGGCCATGATGTTTGCGACGCCTTTCCCTGCATAGCAGAGGGCAGACAAAGGCTGGCCAGATTATCTGAAGATAATGCCCTCGCGTGACGTGCAGACAATGAACGAATTACAGACAAGCCCCCCACACCCATGAATAGGCCCCCTGATCCAGCAAGCCAGTGGGGTTACTGCGCCATCCTCTTTGCGCTGCCCACTTTTCTCTGCCTTATAAAGCGACTAAAAAAAAAGTGCCTACTGTCATGCAGTAGTAACCTCCGTGGAGAAATGCATTCTCGGGTTAACAATTCATTGTCAAACTCCCGAAGAAATCACCAGTTTTTTTAAAAGCAACATTCTGGCTTAAAAGAAAACAAAAAAAAAAGGCAGCACATTTCAACGGCACTCTTGACTTTAAAAGTGATAGAATCTCAGTTTTGGGGGGCTTCTCGCATTTTCGTTCTCTCTCTCTCTATTTTAAATGTGAATTTCTCTTTCAACAGGTTAGCCCCAACGCCCCCCCCCCCTCACCCCCCTCAAACAATAGGATTTATTGTATCACTGAAAGCGGGAGGCGCCCTCATTTGCATACAGACGCCTCCGAGTGCAGCTGGAATAAGGGCCTACGTGGTTTTTTTTTTTCTCCCCTGCCATTCAGGGTTGAGTTAGCAGTGCACCAGCCTGGGCCTTGGCGGTGTGCTCCCCAGAAGTAAACAGTGACGCAGCTAAACATTTTGACCCGACTGCATCTTCTCCTTAAGGTCGCCACAACATTTTCCATGACTTGCTATTTAGCGTCGGCAGTGAAAAGATACTCTCACTTTAAACTCAAACAGCACAAATAACGACTTTCCTGCTTGTTCTTTTTCATTTCTCACCATTAAATTTTCGGTGGTGCTTTTAATAAGGTTGATCCAAATTGTATCATATTTTGCATTTTCTGATGGGTTTTTTCAGCATTTGATCCCCAATTATAATTTCATGTTTTATTTTACTCTCCCATGCGCTGATACTGTTTGCCCGGCGTTCTGACAGTGGCAATAACTCTCCAGGGAAGACAATTTGTGAGCAAAACCTTTGGCATTGGTTTTGTTAAATCATGTAATTAGTTTAAAAAACAGTTACCAAAGCAATGATACCTCACCTTCGGTACTTTGAGCTCTGGGTTATAATTAAGGTCACAGGAATTATGTGGAAGAGGGAACCAAATCATGTGTCAGGTTTGACTAAATTATGAGGCAAGAAAAGGCAAACTATGCGGCGTCAAGAAACACATTTTGAAGCTGTACTACTTAATAAGTTTGTCTTTTTAGGTCGAGCCTAGCGGCAGCGCGCATGCACTGTCCGCTCTGCGAGGCATGCTGTATTAGGGTATGCACTAGCAGCCCCGCTCACTCTCTGCCCATATTTGTCATTGGCTTTGTGTCATTGTCCTTCTTAAATGGTGGCTTCTTATTCGTAAATGGGCTTGTTAGTCACGCCTTGGTCACGCCTGGTCTCCATTTGTTACCGCCCATAACGACTTGACCTTTTACTTGGCTCGTTACACGGTCTGCTTTATCTAGGGGGTGAGCACTATTTTTGATATTGGCACTGATGGGGACAGTGGCGGCTGCTTTTTTAGGTATTTACATAATGAGCGCCGCGCCCGCTTTAGGGACACCGCGATCATTTTAAATTTGAATTTTATTTAACTTTCATGTTGAGCGTGGCGTCCACTTCAGGGACACCGCGCTCTGTTTAAATTTTTTTTTTTTTAACTTTCATAGTGAGAGTTGTGCCCGCTTCAGGGACACCGCGCTATGTTTGTTTATTTATTTTTTTAAACTTTAAAATTGAGCGCGACGCCGCTCCAAGGACACCGCGCTCAGTTTCTTTTTTTTTTTTTTTTAAACTTTAAAATTGAGCGCGACGCCGCTCCAAGGACATTGCGCTCAGTTTCTTTTTCTTTTCTTTTTTAACTTTAACACTGAGCGCGGCACCCGCTTTAAGGACACCGCGCTCAGTGTTAAAGTTAAGGGAAAAAAAGAAACCGAGCGCGGTGTCCTTGAAGCGGCGCCGCGCTTAGTTTTAAACTTAAACAAGCATTTGCAATGCAATAGGTCTCGCATTTACGCGAGTTTAAGCTATTGGGATTGTAAATGACAATGCCTTTTATTTATGTTTTAAAAAACAAAACAAAAATATTAGGCATTGTCATTTTTAATGCCAAAGCTAAAACTCGCGTAAATGCGAGACCTATTGCATTGCAAATGCTTGTTCCTATATCTTTTATAGAACTCTCCTACTAGACAGCGCGATCTACAGCCCACCGGTTACTTAACATTGGTTGGCTTTACCTTCACTCTTGCTTCTTATTCAGTGGTTCATCTTGTCCCATCTTGTGTTTTCCCTCCTCTGGGGCATGGCCTCTATCCCAGCTCTCTGGTTGGCTGCCTTCTATCTTTTCACTGCTCTCTTTTAGGGAACTCCTTTTTTCTTTTTGGTTAAGCATTCCATGAGAGTGCATGTGTTTTCTAGCTTTCTCCTTTTTGTGCCTCCCCCTGCTCTCCCATACCATGCTCCCTCCCTAATCTGCTTCTCCCCTCGCAAACCACCCCCAAAGCTACTGTTGCTTTCTTCCTTATATGCATCGCCTTCTGCAACCCCCCAATCTGTGTTGCTCTCGCAGTCATCTGCTTCTCTGCCCAGTGTTGCTCTCCCTCACAAGATTTTCCCGCTCATGTGCTTCTCACACCTGCAAAACACGCCCCTTCTGGAGCTCTCACCCTCTCACGCTTGCACTCCTGCTAGTCCCCCGAGCTCCATGTCGCTAGTGTGCTTCTCCCCCTGCCCCTCTGCTCCATGTTCTCTTTCTGTTACGTCCCCCTCCACAAACTCTACTCCGTTCCCCATGCTCCATATTACTCTCTCCCTTGAGTGCTTCTTCACACAGAAAACACCCATATTTTCCGTATTGCTCTATCCCTCGTGTACTTCCCCCGTCCAATGCTCCGTGTTGCTCTCTCCCTCGTATGCTTCCCCGCTTTTGCAACACCCCAGTGATCCTTGTTGCTCTCGCCATCGTTTTTCACTCCCCGCATCCTGTTGCTCTGTCTATCATATGCTCTCACCCCAAAACAGCACAGGCAACACCAGTAGATACAAAAGGCGAGACCTATTGACTTTGCCATATGTTGTTTATGGTTTTTTTTAATGTGCAGGCACATTTTATTCACTGGGGTGGCTTCCAGAGCTCCTATTTATCCACCACCCCCTTTTTTTTTTCTTCTCACAACAGTGGCTCCCCCACCTCTTTACCATGCTTGCTACCTCCTATTTTATATAATGAGAGGATGCCCTTCAACCACCCCCATCCTTCGTGGCACTGTTTCGTTCCTTTGCTTTTTATTGCTGTTCCGTTTACTAATCCCACCTACACAAGCTGCTGTAGCTTCCCGCGTCAACGTGCAGTAAGAGAAGACACCAGTGGGGAAGAATTTGTGTAAAAAAGTCTGCATGCCCAAACAAAGTCTTCTGGAATGTATGCAAAGGTATGCCACACATTGTAGATACTAAGATTGCAGTACCACCTAATCGCACTGAAAAGTGAAATAAACGTGGGTATCAGCCTGCTTATTTTGCAACAGGTACCCACAATCATGTCAGCTTTACTACGATATTTAAGGGCAATGCAGTTCTATGCAAATCTCTGTTAACATAAAATATTAGGACCAAGCAGGTGATAAACTGTATTATTACCGCGAAATGTCAAAGCCATACAATCAGTGTGAGCTTGTCTTTTAGTTTCAAGCTCTGTATTGGGTTTACTCTAATAACCAGCCATCACAGTTCAGCACAGCAGTGGGAAAGAATAGCAATGGAATTTAAGGTAGTAGTTACATTCTTGTATTTCTTGATGGAATTTTGAAAATAAGCTCCTCCCATAAGCCTGTGCATTGTGTCATCATCTCTGTCCACAGGATGAGTCGTACAGAGCTGGCTGGCTCACGAGACTGTATTTACACTTATGATGACCGGTCCACCTTGGTTACAGCAATGGGCAATGCAGAGCACTTTTGGACAAATTAAGCATATGTGATGTATACAGCTACTCCTTGCCCTGTAATTCACGTCTTATAAAACCACCCTAATAATTTTCTCATAGTTTACAGCCAAGATTTGAAGGGGTGCAGTCTTGCGGCCTTGAGTTCCAAAAGTCAATACATAAAGCATGCAAGACCATCTATGTGAACAATGCCGATATAAAAGTGCTAACACTCATTGATTAAATGCATGCAGGTAATCTCCTACAATATCTTAAGAGACTCATTTCATCCTTCTATAGCAACATCCTTAGTGAAGAAGTCCTTGCCAGGCAGGTGGGGACCACTCAAGGCTGGCAGTCATTAGCCAAAGGTCCTCTGCCCACCTACTATGCCTCCTGCCAAGGACTAAATGACGCCCAAAGTAATTTACCTGTTAACAGTTGACAGGCTCTCAGAGACTCACTTTTGCACCTTCTGCCACCTGCCTGGATCTTGTAGGCAGTTGACAAAGTAGACATGCATATGAATATATAAAAGCCATACTGCAGAATGACTCCCAATTTGAGTAAGAACTGCCTCTGAACACTTAATGATGCATGATAACAGACAGCCTAGCTGGTTAATAGCACTAGGCTATTCGGCCAACTCTCCTCTTTAACGTCATTGTGGTTGGACACCAACAAACCAGACACAGCTCCTGGTTTGAAGATCATTCTTTGGACTTGAAAGAACCAAGGAACTATCTTGACAGAGGTACACATCTGACTTAATGTTTTAATATTTTAAAATATTACATAAAAAGTAAGAATATAAAACCACAGCATAACAAGAAACAGACTAACACTCCAAGTTTAGCCCCAAGCTAAAAGAATGGTCCGATTCCAGCTCAGACACCGCAAAGTAGTTCGATAGGTGCACAGTTAGAGTTCATGTGACAGTTCTCAGTACATATCACGTCCGCTTTTCAGTACTTGGACATAATGTTAGCTGTCCGTTGTTTCATGATGTAGAAATGGCAGTGCCTTCTTGAGGGGGCACTGTCATAGGTGGCAGGAACATAGACTTTAGTTTCCCAGACATGGCTGCGATCTCGGTGAAATGGGACTCATAGGACTTGATCAAACGAGCAAACTTCAAGACGCCTACAAAAGGAACAGAAAAACAGACAAAGGAGCCAGTGAGGGTGCTTGGAGGTGGAAATCTGTCACAACAAAGCATTTTCACTCGACCGGGCTATCTCATATTCCTTCTGAGAAGCTGCTTCTGGTGTTGCAGAGGCAGTGAAAACTACATTCACGAGTACAGAATAGGTACAGTACAGCAACAGGAGTGTTCACAAATAAACTGGTACAACACTGGCAGCAGCGGTGCATGGTTTCCCAAAAACACAGAATAGGCACAGCACAAACAGCAGCATGGCAAACCTCCCTCATGTACAAGGAAAACCTGATCTGTACTTTTAATTGCTAAATCCAGGCAAATCCTATTCTTACATCTCTCAGAAATGAAATAAATGACCATTCTGAAACATACTACAATACTGGAAGCATCGGCTTGATACCAAGATTAGGAGCAGAGCATATTGTTTGTGGGGAGATAGCTATGACGGAAGAAATGTTGGTAATGAGGGTTTTTTAGTTTTTATTTCCACAATCTATGTTTAGGCGTGAGGGGCCCTCTCAAGCTTCCCACAAGAATAGTTTTCTTGCTCAGTAACCTAGACGTTGCATCCAATCCTCATGGTGCCCGCCAACAGACAGTGCTGGTCCAATCAGCTCCCTGCACCCGGTGTAAACCCTTCTGTACAGGTCACTGTCTACATGACTTCAAGTGAGTCCATTAACCCTTCTGTACGTTAGTTAAAATACAGCTACTTCGTTTATGACCACAGAAACACCCCTCCTTCCTCAACAGTCTTCCAGTGCCTTGGTTTAGATACATTTCGAACCTCAATTATGATCTTGAACAAACTTCTTCATCCCTTTGTGTCTCAATCAACAAAGGGGTTTGTGTGAACTTGGGGGGGAGTCCCTTCTCTTCCTAGCCCTGACTATGTGATTTCAGAGACGTCCCTTCGTCTCAGTCTGACCACAACTTTACAGCACACTCTTGGTGTGACTTCAGGTAATTCTCTTCCCTGCCACGTTGCAGTCCAACAGCAGTTCTGCAACTAACTGACAGATGTTAGTCACGGGCCTCAGTCTAACCCCAGCTCCAACAATGACTACTGGTGAGACTTGAGATGGGTCTCTTCACCATCTCATGCCTTGCCTTAGCACTGATCTGCAGCAGGCTCTGTGCGTTACCCAAGACATTTCTTTAGATTCACGTATATTAGTTTAACCCAGCTCTAGGTCTGACCCCCGACTCTCTGGGCCGTCTGCATGACCCTCAATTTCTCTCAATCACTTACCTTCACCATCGTTGCTGAAGCCATAGGCCTTGATGACCTCTTGCTGGATCTGCGTAGCTACAGGAAGCACAAGCTGAAGCATCTTCCCCATGTCATTGCAAGCATTGTCACGGGACTCGTCCATGCGCAGGGGGTTCTCTGGGGAACTGAAGGCCTTCATCACCTCCACAAGGACCACTGCAAAGCGGAGTCAAAAAGATTACATTCAAACGAAAGTAAAGTCTGAAGATCATGCAGAGTCGGTAGGTAAAGAGCAGGCAGGGAAAATGCGGAATGAAATGTCTGGGAGTCCTTATCTGCAACCTATCAATAAGGAGCAGCCACTCAACTGCACAGACAAAACTGAATGGCATCAAATGGCAGATTTTACACAGGTTGATGATTGGCTTTAGCAGAGCCAGATATATCACTGGGGAACTTTAACAGATCTAGGTTACATCGCCGAGCAGATCAGATTTTAACAGAGCTCTGTAACACAGTGCTTTAAAAGGGTCCAATCATCTCACAGCAAAGTTTTAAAAGTTATAACTATTGAATTTTTTAAGTTTATCTGCAGTACTGGTCTGCACCTGGCGGTCAGCTCCTCTCTGCATAGCCTCCGTCCAAGACATAACTGCCCCAAACCATTGCTTTCTCGCTATCCGATACACATATCTCACACCTCCGAAGCAAGTGACCCCCATCAACCGAGAGTCCACCTGTGCAAATTCGAAGTACAGCCACCAGACATAAGTAATATATGTTACCTTAACAATCGTAATCCTCCTCTTCCCCCAACTGTTGTTCACTTGCCGTGGTGGTTGACCTCCACTTGGGAATTTTAAACAACTTGCTTCAATTCACATCAACCTCTTCTAGAATCCTCCACTCCTTCATTACTCTGGCATAGCCACAATATGGATTCACCTCAAATATTCTGCAAACAACACAGCTTTCAAGAATGAGCATTACATCTTCACTCGTACAACCAGCATAGCTCACAGATGATGTAAAGTTTTCCTACTCTCTAACAGATGAATCAATACCATACCTGTCCCCAAAGGGAACACAGACCAGTCACTGGTATTGCACCGTTCTAGCCCCACATCATTGTACTTCACTTCCCAGCCAGTAACTGGATTGTTATTCGAAGACGTTGACAGCATCTTGGCATCACCACCCCACCAACCCTCTTGGCAACTTATTAGTCCTAAACAAAAAAGTGAAACATTATCCTCTAGCTTTCTCACACATGCACTAGTCTACCAAACAACCAGTCAATTCCTGACCATGCTCTGGTCACAAATATTAATACACCCCCCGCCCCCTCATTTGCCTCAACTGACACTCATCAACAAAGGAAAGCACTCTGTTGAATCGATCCCTCCATTCCTTGACTAAATCCACCAAGAGTACTTCAACAACACTCTTCAGTCCTATTCATACCTTTCACCAATTGTCTCATCCTTCTGCTCTATCCTCTCATGCTTTTGCTTCAACTCTCCAGCCACTCTGCTCAATTCCCTTTCACCTGCTATGTTCTCATGACTTGCTTTCATAACTTGCTCCTCAGTCTTCCCAAAGCCCAAATCAGTCCCTACTACCGAAACATCCCTTCAACTCTTCACTGCTTTCCTGACTCTTCTTTTCACTCTACATTCTCGTTATGGACTCTGCCAATTTTGATATTTCGAGCACACCTCCAGATAATTAACTTATATAATAGATCGTAGTTTACAGCGTTTTTCTGTTCTCTGTATGACTTCTTGATCTCCATAGTTTAACGGTAACCTAGCTATGCAATCGTGACCTAGCTATGCAATCGTGCTATTTAAAACGTGAAATTAACAGCAAAACTCAAATCCACATACTTGTCTGGAGATGGTGAAAATTCTGCAATCCTACCAACCTTTGTGAAGCGCTCACTGATGTAGAATCTATGACCTTCATCACTTTTGAATAGACTGCTCTCCTGCCAACGATCATCCCACACCATTAGTTCCCTATATGCTCTTCAAGGAAGCACAACAATCCAACATATCAATCTAACCTCTCCACTGACGACTCATAAGGTGCTCATTTAACAAGCTTCTTGCTGTTCCCCAACTATCTTATTCTCACCTCCCCCACTCTCCACTCAAATCGCACAAGCGCTCCCTTCGCCCAACATCTTCCGCAGACCTGTTTTCAATAGGTAACATGCCAACCTTAGACCATCTCATCCTACAAACCATTCTATTCTATCCTGCAGTTTATGTATAGCGCGTGGCAATCCGGAGGCCTCCCAGCACTGCAACAGACACTGTAGAACATCAAGAGCTGTAAAAGGAATTATTACCTGAACAGCCAGGTCTACAAGGCTTTGCGGAAGGGAAGTTCATGCTCCAAAAGGCGCAGTTTGAGAGGTAGGAAATTCCAGAGTTTAGAACTAGTCCATCATCCTTTCCTTCAACCAATGTGCTTCACCAATCTACTGCACTACCATAGCCTCTCCAACAGTCCACTCATCTTTATTCAAGTATACCCTGCCTCTAAAAAACGGTTTCTGGTGTTCAGTCTGGTTGGGTTTCTCTCTAAATATGGCCTGACTTGTTCAAATTTTCACCTCTACATGGACGACATGCAAATCTCGCTCTGCTTTCCATCATTCTCTAACACCCATGATCCTGTCACAGGCTGCCTCACAGTTATTTGTAAAACTCCGTGCATGCTACTATTGCATTTTCTAAAGCTGAACTCTTCAATATTGCGACTCCTCTGCTTCACGAACTCTTTAGGTCCCCCAGACCTTACAGCCCCGTTTCTTTCATGCTTGGAAGGGACTCTTTCCATCTCTGCCACAAAAGGATCATGCTAATTAACTTTAGAATGTGGTTGAGGGCATTCTTCACGATTACAAACTACTAAAGCTACCACCCTACACTCTTCAAGTACTGACAATCTGAAACAGTCGATCCCAAAGCCACTTCGAAAGAGGCAAAACTGCCTTCAATACCATATCAGCAAAACTAACCTTTTACACTAGCCTCCTAGTCATCCTACCAAAGTACTCTATTTCCTATCGGGACAAAGTCAGAATCTGGCACGCTTAATTCCATTTAATCGGTTCAGACACACTCCCATCAGTTCTTACAGCCAGAACCAGGAACTGGTACAAACTGCTCAACCTGGCCTTCAATGTAGTTCAGAGTATTACTCCTCCACCCATTTCACAGTCTAACTACACCTTTCAATAAATCTGCCGCCTTTCACCCACCATGGCCTTGTTCTTCTCAAACCTCCACATGCATCAATCACTCAGAGTACAATCTTTCAGTCCCACTCCACTGACACAATTTCACCAATTAGATACAGCCTATACCCCCTTTCTCATTGTTCATCTACCCTAAAAGCTACATTCCCCGATAACTAGAAGACTACATTAAACCCACAAATCACTCCCATCTCAAAATCATACAATACAGGGCCATCCAGCTAGCTATAGACTGAACTCACAATAGCCATATCTACAATCAGAGTTTACAGAATTTCACTAAACCACATCAGAACAATCGAATCCACCGCCACAAAAGAACACCAAAGAAGCAGCAAAACCATACTCTCTCAGTTTTGCAAACATACAGTACAAACGGTAACGTATCATTTGTCTGGCTCAAGTATCCATGCATACGGATACTTGAGCCAGATTGCCCCTCAGGTTACGGTTTGCAGGCATCCCAAACTATACCCAAAGCAGTAGCGCCTTCAATGCTAGAACTAAAATGCGTAATTTTGTGCATACATCCACAATATTGTCGATCGAAAAGCAGAGTCCCTTCAAATATCCATCTACAACTGGGAACTCTCTGACCTAAGGAAAAGCTTGAGATACTTGTAATACAAGTGGGTTATGATGTGAAACAATCCGCAGATGTAAGTGCAGGAGCAGCTAGGAGCCGAGGTCTTGTGAAATCAATATCATCCGGAAACACTAATTATGAGGTGCTGAGTAGCACGTATAGCAGGTGCAAGGGTTCGATAAGTACGCCAGTCATCCACTAATCCCTAGGATTCCATAATACGTAGACTAGAAGATCATGGCGCATTCTACTTCCAATACACCTTCTTGATGTGCCTCACGGGTGGGTTGTCCCTGGGCAGCTTTAACAAAGCATGATCATAAGGCAGCCATACATAGCTGCATATCATCATTTCATAGCTGAAAGATCCTAGATTCATGACATCACAAGGCAGCATTAACTGAGTTCAATGACAACACAAGCAACATTTAACAATGCTCACGGTCAACTTTAACCGCCCTGTGACAATACAATGCAGCTTTGATAGAGTTCGAAGACATCACAGGGTACAGCTATCATTGCTCGGTGACATCAGCACACAACATTAATAATACATTGACATCAAAATGGAGTTTCAATAAAGTTTGATTACATTACAAGAAAACTTTTACAGCTTTAGATGACATTAAAACAGAGTTTACGACACAAAGAGATTTTAACTATATTTAATTAAATCAGAGTACCTTTTTAGGTCTCGCCTGAGCCAGCGCATGCGCTGCTCTGGCGAGAGTTTTAGTAAGCGGGTTTTGGAAGTGCAAACAGTGGCTTTTTCTGACGACCAGCTTGCGTTCACGCGAGCGTGCACGCGCGATCAGGCGCCATATGGCTTCCCTCACCATCTGGACGCTCGCGATTACTTTCACGGCCGCGCGGCCGTGTCTGTTTCACGGGCGCGCGGCCAATGCTTGTTTGAGTTGTATCTCTCGTGAACATCTCTCCCCTGCCCTCTGTGTTGCTCTCTATTGACTGACAGTTTCTTTTGATCGTGCTCCCTTTTGCGCTCCCCATGTTGCTTTCCACCAACCCCTGTGTTGATTTTGCTCCTGCCCCCCGTAGCGTTCATGTCCTCTCCATAAACATCCCTGTTGCTTTTTCGTCCTCTGCTGCGTTGCTAAAATAATTGCTGCCCCCTGCTCTCCCCCGTGTTCTCTGCCTTTCCTCCACGCTCCATTTGTGTTGCTTACGCTCCCCCAACCGCCCTTTGTTTACTTCACCGTTCGTCCCCACTCTCCCTGGCCTTGCTTCTCTATTAGCCCACCTCTCCACCATGTTGTTTCCACTATCCTCAATGTCTCCCTAGTTGCTTTGCCATTTGCCCCGTCTTCCCCATATTGCTTCGGTGCAACCCTCCCCCCCCATCCCCTTCTTGCTTCTGCTCTCCTGCCACCCGCTTAAAAACAAAAACACTTTTGCGTGCTTTATTTTCTTTTTAGGTAGAGATGCAACTTGGATCGTTCACTAAAAAGAATGCGTGGTGAGCGAGTGTACAACAGTGAAGTGTCCACATAGAGCAGAGGAGGGGGCGCGCTAGGGAGGAGGCTCCGCTCTTTCCAAACGGTCTCCGGTTTCAACAAGTGACTTTTTCCCCGAGAAGGCGACTCGGAAAGAGGGTCTATTTACAGAAGGGCCCCCCATATTTGAATTTACTTTTTAGGGCGTTCACTGCCCCTCCCCAGAGTCCGATTCCTGCGGGTCGGCGCCCTCTAAATCTAATAAGGATGGGGAAAGCGGTAAGTACTGTGTGTGTGTGTTTTTGATGTAATTTCTTCTAACTGTTAAAACGCGCTTTTGTTATTAAAAATTACGACACTTCCGGAATTAGCAAAGACTGGCCGCCGTCTGTTCAAATAACTGGGAGAGTTCTTCCATTTCGGTGGCACCGCTGGGTCCCAGGTTCAAATCTAGGTCGGGCCGACTCAGCCTGTCATCCTGCCGAGGCCGAATACATGTTTTCCTAAAGTTGGTACTGAGCAAGGCCGATGTATATAGATGGTTAAGCTCGAAAAATATCTCGCTAAACTATAACTTCGTCAATGAGTTGTGATTAATTGCCCGACCACCACCTCTTTGTGTTTAAGGAATAGGGTAATATGGGGGTTAATGCACCTTCTGCAGAACGGTGTGCAAAGGTACAGATTACAGACTTGACATACGCGTGTGAGAGAAAGTGTAAGCCTGTTGGGATTGTGTTATTCCAGAACAACTACTTGTATTTCGAAGATATTTAGATATCGGTTTTCAATGTGAAAGCACATATATTTTTTTCTAACATTGCTTAGTTTCTCTGCCTGTTTATCAAGATAAACCATGCTCACAGGAGGCATCAGCATAAGCCAACACTAGCTCTGTTTATTTGACCTGATAAGACATAGTTCTTATATAGTGCTTCATAGCACACATCTGGCATTTGTACGCGCTGTAAATAACGTGCTGCCACCATCCCCGTTGATTGTGCTTAATTTACCACCTTAGAAGGAGGGAAGGCTGAAATGATTCAAATTTGGCATTTTGGCATAGCCAATAGGTCTCGCTTTTGGGACCTTATAAGTATTTAGATATGCAACACAATATCCTTGGTGCAACAACATCAACTGTTGCATAACTAAACACTTATAAGGTCCCAAAGGCGAGACCTATTGGCTATGCCAATGCTTGTTTAACATTGCACGGAGACAAAAGTGGGCAGTATTAATTGTGCAGTAAAATCTAATGTGTGGTTACCAGGGCAAACCAACATCAGTATAGAACAATACAAATAATAACCTGATTGAACAAAGCGTGTGGCATCACCACAGAGCACATCCAACATTGGGATCATTTATTTAAGTGTAATAAAGTATCACAAAGTCATACCGTAAAACAACTGTGAGGGTACCACATAAGGGCAGTGTTCATTAAGAGAGATGTTAACCCAGCATACCGAATACCATAAACTGCTCACCTGTCTCTCATACTTCATCATACAACCCGCTGCTTCCATAACACAATAATCCCACCTCGGTGCTCATCATCCATGGCAGGGAACCACTTCTCACATTTAATCAAATCAAAGACAACATCCTTCCAACCACACACCGTGCAAGGTGTAGTGTGCAAGCAAACACAAGGAGATGATGGACGGAGCGATGAAACTTTTCAGACACTCGCCCCCAAGTCACAGATCTGGGTTGAATCCATCATCGTTCTTTATCTCACTTCGCCAACCCAGTTCAGACCCAGCCATATGCAAATCAGTCTTGACCCTGATCCTCATGGTAACAGTCCAGTCCGAACTGCCAAGCCAGGTCTTCCCTGGACCGGAAACAAGCATCCTGGGCCCGGTTTCGGGGTAACACCGCGTGCCATCCATGAAGGCAAGCGCTTCAGCGCCCCATATAGAAGCGCGAAACAAATGCTGCAATAAAACTGAGCTTTTTTTTTTTTTCCTTTTGGACCAGTGACCGCGATGGCCGCTCGGAGCTGAAGCTCCGTGGAAGCCCCGCGCACAGCCAACAAATGCGACGGCAAACTACACCAAAATTAGTTGGAGCAACGCGATCCTGACGCCGGACTACCCGGGGCATCCAATGCTGGAGGCGCTAGTAGCCTGCGCTGCTATATGGCCATGAAATCGGCTGAAGACTTGCCCGCGAACTACGTCGCAAAATGGCGCCTGTGAGAAGACAGTCCCGACTCTACGGTTAACAACGAGAGAGCCGCGTAACAGTGGGCGGACACCCAGGAAACAGAAACGTGGAGGCTGCGGAGGATCCAATTACCCATCTCGGACCCCCGGTGAGTGCCCGCGGCCGGGAAGAGGGCTGCCGCAGCTCGCGGCGAGACGCAGAATAGGGACAGACCGATCGGGGCATGCGAGCGTGACTGCACAGAGCGCGCCCAGCGGGACAACGGGCTCCCGAGTCAGCGCGAGCCTGGAGGCACGGGGCTCCCAAACAGAATAGCTGCAGCATCATGGGTCTGTAGGCTGGGACCCAACTGTGCAAGCAAGAACGGATTGCTATAGAACTGGCCATCATCACGTAGTCCAGAGCCTGCCATATATTTCCACATTAAGACACTCCAAGTAAGGCAGAGAGTGTGGAGAAGAATCAGCACTTGTTAGGGAATGCACGGCAAGATTGGGGAGATCGGACAGCACCTATACAGAGCTCAGCCCCTCAAAGGAAGCTCATACATCTAAGCCGAACTCAGCTTGCATTGAAAGTCAGCGCTCCCTTCCTCAAAAGCGCCTACAAACTGTAGCAAGTGATTTGAAGATCTATTACAGAAAGAAGAGCACTTGTGGAACTAACCATAGATTGTCTGGGAGAGAAGAGTGTGATCTCAAGGGATGATGCGCAAAGACGTGGCGCTGGATGAAGGCTGAGCGTAATGCGTTCATTGGACTGATCTCCTACGATCCCGTTTGACCCCCCCTGACTATCCCTTCGTTTTGCAAGTAACAAGTAAGGGAACAGTGACATTTGGTTAATGACTCTCACATTTTGCTGACATGTTTGAACATGTGACCCAGACTGGGTCTGTTGTTTCCTATTGGGCTGTCCTGGCTCGCTCGGGGGGGCCCATGAGATGAGTGATTCACTTAATGGGCGTCCATTTTGTTCTCCTCTAATAGTGCTCTTGGTTGAGGTTTGGTGTCCATTTTGGCCTCCTCCCTGGGGAGTTGAAGAATGTCTATAGCTATCACTTTGATCCTCTAGGTGACTCCCATTTCCATGCTGGTTTCCACACTTGGAGGTCCTAATCCCTGGTGGTAGGGTTTGCCCCGTTATGATCCCACACCCTCACCGCCACTGGAGGCAAGCCAGCCTTCTATCCCACCGGTATGATGTTTTATTAGGGAGTTAGACCAGAGTCCCTGGCCCTGCATTTCTAGTCGCCTCCTGACCTCAATCTTATTGGATTATCCTCACTCGTCTTCCGGATTATGTGCCCTCCTCTTCTTATTATTCTTCTTTGCTCTATCGCTACCCTAGTGGGCCCTCTTCTCCCTATCATGGCTTCCACTCGAATTAAGTCGGGAGTTAACTGCTTCAAAGTCATCTATCCCCCTAATCTGTCCAAAGCAGCAGCAAAACGGTTCAAGCACAACACCATTGAACAATTCCCTGATTCCCTCTTTGTTGATCAATTCCATAATGGGCACCTAGGGAAGCTAAAAAATGACTTAATTTTTTTCACTCACGACACCCCTTCCTGGTCCACCAGCTTCTTCAATTTCTTCAACGTCTCCTCCTCCTCATCTATCCCGCATGGACAGCGGCTAAAAAATTTCCCCCTCCACTAGCTTTAATGGCTCTCTCACCATTACACTCTACAAGAATGGCACTGTCATGATTCAAGCTACAGACTCCTGTCTCTCTCTCTTTGACCATCTCTTCCACTCCCTTCGCCCAACCCACGGAACTATGATCTCCCTCGACTCTTCTTTGAGCTCCTCTCCTTTCTCCCCCCCTGACCCTCTGATACTCCAGCAGGCCGCTCTCCCGGGAGACACAGGCCTACCCTTTGTTCCCCCCTGCCTTTGCTCCCTCCTCTCTTCCCAAAATGTTCCTCCCCCTATCTTGTCTGTCTGGCCTCCGGCCTCCACCCCCCCTCCCCGCCCTGCATCTGCCCGATTCTCCAACGTTTTCGCCTCCCCCCTATGCCAACCCACCTCCCCCCCCTCTTATTCCACCTTTCTTACAACCTGGTCTACCGATCAACTTTCCTTACCTCCCCCTTTCACCTCATCCCTTTCCGCTCTTCCCCGTCCCCTAAATTCTTATCTTCCACCTCCCATCTATCTTCAACCCCACCTTCCTCATCCCTTGCTTCCCAACCTTGTCTCCCTCCCCGACAATTCCTTCCTCGTCTCTCCCTCTGACCTTGCAGTCCCTTACTCCTCCCTCAGTTTCCATCTAGCCCAATCCCCCCACTCCACCTGTTACCTGTCCCCCTACATTCACCTTTCATAGCCTACAGTAACTGTCCAGCACCATCCTCTCTTTTCTCCCCATACCTCTGGCCTTCCTTGGACCCCCCGCCCTCCCCCCCCTGTACAGCCCCCTCTCCTCTCTTCTCCACGTACCGTTGGCCTTCATCTGACCCCCCGCCCTCCCCTCCCTGTTCAGCCTCTTCTCCCCTTACCTCCGGCCTTCTTTTGTCCCCCCTCCTACTCCTCAACTTTCTCCTCATATTTATGATCTCCTCTCTTCCCCTCTGTTCAACACCAGTAAAAATATTTCTCTTCCCGCCACTGTTCCACCATCCACTCCTATCGTCCACCATCTTTCCTCACCTTCTACCCTTGCTCCCCAACTCCCCACCCCTCCCCTCCCTCACCCTCTGCACTCCCTCCCTTTTCCCGTTCCCCCACCCCGCCCAGTCCTCCCTCACTCTCTGCACTCCCTCCCGTATCCCGCTCCTCCATCCCTCCCCGTCCTCCCTCACCCTCTGCACCGCCTCCCTCAACCCGTTCCCCCACCCCTCCCCTGTCCTGTCCTCCCTCACCCTCTGCACTCCCTCCCTTATTCATCGAGCCACCCAACACTCCGTGCTCAGCTCTCCTCTCCCTGGAAAATAAACTTGATTCTCTCATCTATTCCATTTCCCAGCTTGTAGCGTCCATCTCACTTTTAAGCGCCAAGATGTCCCCCTTCCCTAACAACCTCCCGAGGAGTTCCTTGCTCCCGCGCCCCAATAAAGCCAACCACAGTCTGTCCTCTGCAGACATCACCAACTTACTGGCCAGCTACAAGACCACCATCGTCACTCCCCCTCCACCTTCCTCTCCTAATAATTCTACGCAGTTCCCTATTCAGACCATCTCCTCTGCCAGACCTTTCCAGCCTCCCTCTTCCCGGGCACCCTCATTCAAGAACCTTATCCCTATCTCCCTTAAAAACCCTGACACCCCCATTACCAAAACATCTGCGTCAGAGCTGCACTGCTTGCTCCACAACTGCAGATCTGCAATCAAACACAAATTGGAAATCTCTGATACTATCACCCACCAGAATCTTGACATGTTCTTCCTCACTGAGACCTGGTTTAATGACTCCTCTCATACTTTGTTTGATCTTCTGGTACCCACTGACTACTCTATCCTCAGAAATGACAGGGCAGACAAAATTGGGGGCGGTGTCGCTATCATCGTCAGGAACTCCCTTCAAATGAAAGCCTTCCCTACTACCCTTTTCCGTACATTCGAATGCCTATCCCTAGAACTTCAAATACATCACGGCTCACCCTTTAGATTCCATGCCATCTACCACCCGCCCGGTAACTGCTCTTCCTTTGTGGAGGAACTGACTGACTTCATCAGTGACCAATTTTCTCAAAGTGACAGACAGATCTTCCTGGGCGACTTTAATCTCCACTGGGGCTCTTTGGAAGACTCGGCTGCCAACAAGCTTGCCACCTTTCTCTCAGCCAATGATCTCTTCCAACATTGCTCGGAAACCACACATTCCAAGGGCTCAATTCTGGACCTTGTCATATCCAAAGCAGACCTGCTGACTACTGTTCCCCCCCATCCATGTAGACTGGTCTGACCACTTCCTTGTTCCCTTCCGTTTTCACCTATCGCACGTTATAACTCTCGGCCAACCTAAAAGAGCTACTACCTAGTTCCGCAACACTAAGAACATTGATCTTGACACTTTTTGTGATTCTGCTATGCGGGCACTTCCTAGACTAGACCCTAACGTGGATGTCAACGTTCTCACTTCTCAGTGCCTCTCAGTACTAGCAGTCGAAATGGACAATGTCGCTCCACTCCAAAGCAAAAGGAAAAGACCCACCCCCTCAGCACCTTGGTTCAATAAAGCTCTCTACGATGAAAGGAAAAACCTTAGAATCCTGGAGAAACATTGGAGAAAATCTCCTTCCACCTCCAATCTCGCTCTTCTACGTTCAGCAAGATACAAATATCACAACCACATCTTCCTTGAAAAAGCATCACATTTCAGATCCCTCCTTGACTCAGCCAAAAACAGACCCAAAAAACTTTTTGACCTCATCAAAAACCCAAACTGTTCTCCCCTAACCATTAAGCCTGAGGATTCCACAAAGAAAGCAGCAGATTTCGCTATATTCTTTGAAGAAAAGGTCAAAGCACTGGTGGATCAGGTCGCCCACCCCACCCCCATTGAGGAGCGGAAATCCTTAGTTACCTGGCAGAACTTTGACGTCATCTCGCAAGATGACCTCCTCAAATGCATCCTCGAAACTAAACCCTCAAACCATTCTTCTGACCCCATCCCTAGCGACATCGCCATCGATTTCTACACCTATACTCTCTCTTACTGGACCAGGCTAGTCAATTTCTTCCTCAGTCAAGGCTCCCTCCCGGTTGCCCTCAAATCAGGACAGGTCACCCCTCTTCTAAAAAAACCCTCCGCCGATGCGAACGACCTCAACAACTTCCACCCTATCACCAACCTCCCTTTTCTTTCGAAAATCACCGAAAAATGTGTTGCGAAACAAATTTCCTTACATATTATGGACAATAACCTCCTCGACGTCTTCCAGTCTGGCTTCATCCAAAATTGCAGCACTGAAACAGCCCTACTTCAAGTGATTGATGATGAGCTGCACATACTCGACTCTGGGGAATCGTGTCTTCTGATTCTTCTAGACCTCTCTGCAGCTTTTGACACTGTTAATCATAGCACCCTCCTCAACACTCTTCAACATAGAATGGGATTGGATGGCACAGTGCTCAAATGGCTTGCCTCTTTCCTCTCGGACAGATCCCAAATGATTAAGATAGCGAACAGTCTTTCATCTCCATTGGCTGTAGGTCAAGGCGTCCCTCAAGGTTCTATCCTGGCACCCACTTTGTTTAATCTCTACCTGGAACCATTAGGGAACCTTCTAAGCAATTCTGGGATCCATTACCATCTTTATGCGGACGACACTCAAATCTACCTTAAGGTGTCTTCCGCACACGATGTCTCACTACTCAACTCTACTATCAACTCTATTCACAACTGGATGTTAGCTCACCAACTCATTCTTAATCCCGCCAAAACTGAATTCCTCCTCCTCTCTACCTCTCTCTCACCTCCTCCTGTTCAATCTTGGATGGATCAGCTGAACCTACTCAACAACAAACCCATCATTGTCGACAGCGCTAAATCCCTAGGTGTCATTCTTGACAAAAGACTCAACCTAATCTCCCACATCAACCATTGCTAAGAACGCACATTACCAGTTGCGCCTTCTATGGGGGATCCGTCGGTTCTTCCCGGAGAAAGACTTAAAAACCTTGGTACAATCTCTGGTTCTCTCAAGACTGGACTATTGCAATTCTCTTCTGACGGGCCTACCCAAATCCCACCTCTCCCCTCTCAAATCCATCCTCCATTCAGCAGCTCGCTTCATTTCAGGGTCTAAACAAAGCGACCACGTCACGCCTATCCTGTCCTCTCTTCGATGGCTTCCGATCGAGGAAAAATCTATTTACAAAACTGCCTGCATCACACACAAAGCCTTACACACGTCCTCCCCTCGTTACCTGGCGAATAAATTGAAATTGTCCGGTGGCTCTCGCCCTTCTCGCAATGCGGAAAAGCTTCTGCTTGAGCCCCCCGTCTTCAAAAGGGAAAGATCGATGGCGCAATCCTTCTCAGGCAATGCGGTGAGAATCTGGAACTCGCTTCCCCCATTGCTCCGTGCCACCTCCTCTACCCGGATCTTCAAAGCTGTCCTCAAATCTATTCTCTTCCAAAGACACTTTCAGAACTAATACTTTCATTCTCAGGCCCCTCTAGGAAGTTCGCTCTTCATTGTAAATTTGTACTTTTTCCTTTACATTCCTCACCCTTGCGTGCTGTGTTGGATTTTTTGTTTGTGTACCCTTCATTTTAAGTCTCCTGTTTAATTCACGCCCTCTCTACTCCCTCAAGGAAGTTCTTCCACTATAGGAAATTCTGTACGCCATGCCTATTGAAGTGCCTTCCCAGTGTGTTCTGAGTGACTGCCACTTATTGCAGTATTATACCTCTATTTGTATTTTGTATCTTATGTATCATGCACACCTGTCACTTTTTCCTCTTGTAACGTATACCTCTTTTTGTATCTTGTTTGTTTTTGTTATTTGCACAATTGTCACTTTTTCCTCATGTAATGTAACGCTTGCTTTTGTATTATGCTCACTTGTAACCTTCTCCTCATGTAATGTTACTGTTCCTAGTGGTGTGAAGCACTCCGACACCTTCGGATAAAGTCCGCGCTATATAAAAACGCATAAATAAATAAAATACAATGACCCGTGACATCTCAACAAGTGGGCCACACCGAAAGAGAAAGGGGCGGATTTTCCTGCTACCTCGTCCATTCAGATTTCAAGACAAGATCCCATAAAGGTGAGAATATTCTGGAAAACTTGCGAATTTATAATTAATGTTGGACAGTTTAAAATTTGGCAGCAATAGCGAGCCCTAGACCTGCCGCTATGTGCCTTATGCCCACCCAGACCTACCCTTAGCCTGCTCCACAGTCAGCGTCACTGTCTGCGCCGAGCCCGTCGATGTCATCTGCCTCTGCAGGCTGGACATGCTGCTGCCTGGTGGGGGGGCAGGCTCTAGAGAACAGCCTTAATTCGGTAATACACGCGTGGGTGTCTCTCTTGGTTTCTCACCCTCGGGGGAGGGCAGGCTCTAGAGAACAGCCCCCTCTCTTCCCTCAATTCGGTAATACACGCGTGGGTGTCTCTCTCGGTTTCTCACCCTCGGCCTTCTTTTGCGTGTCAGTTGTACCGTATTACGTTTCTCCCCCTCTCGGAAGCTGTGTGCCAACGGTCGCTATTCAGTGTAATGCTGTAGGCTGGGGACACCTCTCTGCACTGCCCACTACTTTCGTTTTCTCTGATTGGCTGTTCTCCCGCTGCCGACGATCGGCGCTGCAGGGTTCAGAGAGGGGACGCCACTCACACTGCCCCCTGCAGGCAGGAGTTCCTCTGCCATTTAAGGATGTGTCGCGCAAACACACCCAGAAGCTTCCAGTTCCGTGGCATTTCATCGTGCAACTATTATTATTGCATACTACTTCATAAAATATAGAAAATGTGAGTAGGAGGGTAATATCACCTCTTTGAAAAAAACTGTAGTTTCTTACAGCGGAAATATTACTCAGTAAAGGAGACCACTACATACCAAAAACTACGGTTTCTGAGGTGTAATTCCTTGTCTCAAGCTGAAATGCCCAAATAAATTGTAACCGAGCGACGGATCCTCACAAGATGGTCACCAGGTTCCCTCTGCTTCGGAGACAGCGACGCCACGTCAGTCTATAGTCCTCTTTTTGTTTCCATTACACCGCCCCCAACCAGTCCTCCGTCTTTGAAGAATTCACACTGAGCCAAAGTCCTGTCCCCAGCCATTCAAGGCCTTGGGCAATGGGAGCCTAGTGCTCCCTAAAGGCTCTAACCCTAGTTAAACACAGCCCCAACTTTGATAATTGATCCCCACCCCTTGCTATACTTGCTTCATAGCTGCCAAGGTTTCAGATTGCTTATGTGTGACATTTTCATAATTTCAGTGTAATTATGAGTGACATTCAACGTCTATGAGTGACACTTTCTCACGAGCAAAAATAAAGCAATGAAGGCAAAGGAAACATATAAATATCAGAAATCACACCCATTTGAGCAATGCGAAACTCTAGGAGATCTTAAAACATGCTGCAAAGCACCAGAAACATAGCTGCCAAGTTTGCAGACTACTTAAGTGTGACATTTTGGTGGTGTCAGTGTGCGAATGAGCAGGGCTACCGGAATTATGCGATTGTGCGGTTATTTTTGCATAGTTGTAGATTTGCCACATTTGCCACATAATCCTTCATCTGCTGCATAATCTGCAGATTAAAAAAAAATGTTTCTAGCTCAGATGGTTCAAAAGTTAGTAAAAACACAATGACACCTGTTGCCACGCAGTGGAAGGCCCTTTCCAAAGGTTGACTGGTCAACTTTATGTAGTTTATTGCTATATGTGGGTGTTAAACTGGTACTAATGAGGCACAACTAATGCCCATACAATGTTAAAAAGCTTAAAAATTACAAATTAATGAAGAAGTACCATCACAAAATGTGCCACATAATTTGCCTTTTCTTGTCCCCTTAATTTACTCAACTCTGCCGCATAATTTGACCCTCCCCTGCCGCATAATTGCAGTGGCCCTGCGTATGAGTGAAATTCTACTGTTAAATGAGCAACACTCTGAGTGATACTTTCTCGCAAGTAAATTTAAGCAGTAATTAACCATTACTAAGATCTGTGAAAGGGCTGCTGGTCTTTGGAGTTTCCAATCGCTCCTGTTCTCTCTTCACACTGCTTTTATCTGCAGTCTTGCACCGTTAGCCACTTGTTCCCTCTTTTTCTCCACATCTTTTTGAAAACCTTAATCTGCATATATTGCATCATCTCTTTCCTCATCCTCATTTGTTTTTCAATATGTCCTGCATGCACTACTTGTATTGCCCCGTCATCACACACCTACCCACCCGCTCTTCCCTCATCTTAAACCACACTTTTCTTTTTATGCAATCAATATTTCGACATCTGCATATTACTCCTGCACACATTTTTATATAAAATAGAAATCACAATTGGCCTACATGTGAACATCTCTGTACAGAGAGGCCAAGGCTTGGATAGTGTAAACACCTTAATTCGACCCACTGTGGGAAGCTCTCTATGCCTTCAGCCTCAGCCACACAGCTCTCTATCATGCCCCATAATACTCACTCACAAGCTTTAACTAGCTCAGACACCTATAACCAACCAACAGAGTGCCCTGTAGTAGATTCATATCTGTTTCATGAAAACACTTCAGAAACAACATCGTATGGAAAATGCAAATACTTTTAGGGAATGTAAGATAAAGTAAACATTGTTTTAAGGGTTTGGATTTTCTTATAATGGGTCACTCTGGGGTAGGTACCCCAGTGAAACATAGGTAAAAGAAATTGCCAAGCCTGAATCTATGTATCTTTTCTTCTCTGTCACACCATCCCCAATGCCGGGGCTGTCTCAAACGTCACGTGGGTTGTCTTGTTTTTGCCCATGATGGCAGGTTTGCACAGCAGCTTCAGGGTGGCCGGTCCCGGCATAGGTGATCGGTCTGAGAATCTGTCCCGGACGAGATAGCGCTGTGTACTCTGCCACACACATAGACAACGGCCTACGGGGTTGCGTAGGTAATGTGAGCACGAGCAGGATGAACAAATATTACAGAATGTAAACAATAATCTAACAAATCTCACATTTTGGAGTGCAACAACATAGACAGTGGCATTATTGCTAAATCAGGTTACCTGCTGGTGGATTCAGTTTCGTTCGGGAGCTGAGCAGCGCAGCTGGTTGCAAACATGACGGTCACAGCCTTTGACCTGCTCTCCAGAATCTAGAAGGCGCGGACACCCAAACCCCAGTCTCATGACACTGACGTGACCACTTGGATAAAAGAACTGCAGTGACGCCAAATCCATCACGTGACAGAGTCTGGGTGGGATTGGCTCTTAATAGTTTGTTTTAGGAAGACCCCTCCGACACAATAAAGCCGCCCGCAGCCGGATAAATGAAACAGTGGCACACGTAAATATCTAAGGGGCGGGGCGCAAGAGCACAATTTGTTTTTGCAGCGCAGCGCCGAAACAATGTTTCTGAAGAATTAGTCTTCACAGGGGTCACCAAGGCAACGAGTGAGTGCCTCAGCTACAGAATATTAAGCTGTAAATAGGGCAGGAATTGCCAATGCAGGCTAGTTTTATTTAGCCTGGGAGCACCTCTCATGATCCCCCAGTGTATCGGGGAGCTATGTAAATGCGTGACTAATGCATTTTCGTGCGGCAATGCGGGCACCAGCACCAAAATGCGTTAGTGTCACGTCTGATGCGTGATACTTGGCAGGGCTGTTGCTTATTGTCTTTGGGAATCTGACTGAATAAAAACATTTCTAGCTAGTGCATGAAGAATTTTAGATTCTATTAAGGATACAGAAGCTAGGATTTACTTCTCTTTCTTTACTGCTGAAAAGCACAGCAGCCAATCAAAACATTAACAGAAATAATAACTACATTTCCCATGAGTCTCTGCTCATTATCCTTACTGTTCCACCAATCACGATCTATCCTACCATATAAATCCTCATGGGACCTCAGTCCTTCCTCTTTGAAAAGTCAGAACAGCTTCAACAATGCATGAAGAACCTGACACCAACATGGAAACCAGGAATCAACTCCAAACCATCGACCAACAGACAAACTCGAATTTGGCCTCCAGGAAAAACCGATCCCTCAGCTGCCATTCTGTAATTCGAAATCCTTAACGGTCTGTGCCCAGACGGTGCTCACTCTGGTTTGTTATCCGTGCCTATCAACAAGAAAAACCTAGTCGTAAAATCCCATCTCTATCATAGACAATCATAAACATAGGATGGGCTAAGAAATGTTATGTTATATGTTATAATGACTTATAGAGCACATGGCTGCCTTGTCAGCGCTAGCTTCATCACAAACAAAGTGACTAACCTAATCTGCCCTGCCCACCTGATGAGCCAAACTGCACAGTGGCCAACCCAATCGGTGCTACCATTTATGTGGGGATTATCCCCCTTAAATACCATGGATCACCAGTCCATAACTTTACTCACGCCTTTTTAGGGGCGGAGCGTTGCAAGGCCAGCCCCCGGTTGCTCAGGCTTACAACCGCCCAAAGGACTAGCGGGGCGCCGATGTTTTCATCCAGGGTCCTGCTGTAAAGACTCATGGGGTTTGGCATAAGGCACCCCTCTGTGCTCCTGAAAGGGTACCCCCTTTGTACCAATCAGCCTCCGGATCGCCCTGTAATTCCGCCAATGCCCAGGATGGGGCCGCCGTCATATCCGGGGCCCCCCCACCATGGCATGTTCCATAACCGACTGCATTCTGCTGCTAATCCTTCTACGTAGACCATTTCCTTCTCCACCTCCGACAGGTGTGCCCCGTCCCTTTCGGGGTACCATGTGGTGTTGTGGTGTTACCCGAAAGAGGCCACGCCTAATTACCCAGCCCTTATTTTATATTGAATTTGAGTTGAACCATGCCCTCCTGCTTGGTGAGCTTGTACATGGCTTTATTTTCCTTTCTGTAGGAATGTGATGGCCTCACCGGAAGGGGGATCTACCGTTCCCTTCTTTAACCACAGCTTTATTTACCCTTCCAGTTCTTGCGGGCTCCATAACCTCCTGAAACCTGCAGTTACCAGTCCTTCTAGCTGGACCATTTCCCTATCTACCTCTGATAGGTGTGCCCCGTCCCTATCGGGGTACTGTGTGGTGTTTGCACAAAAGAGGCCATGCCTACTTTACTAAGCCCTTCTTATTTGATTTGTATTTGAGTTGAACCAAGCCCTCCTGCTTGGTGGGCTTGTACATGGCTTTATTTACCCTTCTGTATGACTGTTCGATGGCCTCCACGGAAGTTGGGAACTACTGTTCTCCTCTTTAACCACAGCTTTGTTTACACTTCATGTTATTGCTTGGGGCCAACCAATACCCTTATCTCTTCCCACTGACCTCCAATTGTATCGGAGCGCAGTGCCAACAGGAAATAGGACCCTAAGAGCATTTAAAACTACTGCTCTCTTCGTAACCACAGTTCTGTGTGATATAATTAGGCTGTCCGGTTTTAGGTTTAAACCTATAATAACTGATAAAACCCCACCGAGAGGGAAATAGCCCTCACCAGTGTAAACATATAAACACTGAAAAATCACCTGCACAACCACAAACTAAATGTCATTCAAGGAATGGAAAAGGAGAGTGAAAGAGTCGTTTTTTTTCTTCCTGAAGGGCCCAATACAATGTAACTTTGTTATACAAGGTAGCAGCAAGAAAGACTGGGCTAACATTATTCTGCTTGAGTTTTGTTGTTTAGGGATGTCACTAAAATATTGTTTCTTCTTCCTTTTGATTTTTTCAGTTTTGTGGTCTTTGGTCTAAAGTTGCAGGGTTTAAAAGCATGTTTTAGCTATTGTTTAATTATTTTATAAACTGTATAGAATCAGGAAATATTAAAATCATATTTAATATTTTGGCTGCGTTTGATTCTTTCACTGATAGGTAAAATGGCTGGTTTCATAAGAATCTTTCCCAATATGTGCCATCGCATTTACCCACAGAGAATGGGTAAAAACCCTTGATACACCAACCCCCAGTTTCTAATGAGTCAGTATTGATAGTAGGTGAATTGCCAACACCTCAGGCTTTAAACATTCAATGCAAGGTATAGTGGCAAGTATATGTGAAAAGAGTGCTATCACCAAGCATCTGGCATAGTGGTGAAAACATGACACCAGATTTCTGGAAAACATGGAACGCAGTGTCACTTGAAATGCTGCTGCAAAAAGGTTCTTTCCAAGTTCAACAAAGATTGGAGTGATATTGTTTTTAATTTGCAGTGATTCAGCTATCTATATGAAAAAGTTGTTTAATGACCTGTCAAAACTGATACCTGAGCTGAAGTGCTTCCCTGTAAGAGATCCTTGCCACTTGTTAGATGGTATGCTGAAAGCATCCTTAAAATCTTCAGAGTTAATGCTTTTGACTTTTTAGTCCATTTTGATGCCCTGTTTTGATATGCGCGGGAACTAAAACGCAAATATTTCTCATTTTGTGCTTTTTGTGGCATCAAAGAAAGAGTCATCCCAACTGTGTCACTTACACTTAGTTGATGGTTCTTAGTCCAAGGGAAGGGGATGTGAATGCTATATTATCCATGTGGCAACCATTTACAGACTTTTTGATGAGTAACGATTCCAAAGGCAAGAAATGTGAGGATATTTGATCAAATATTGATAGTGATGTGAAAAGAAAACTCTACTGCATTCTTAGATTTTTTACAGGAAAACATAACTGCTGTTGTGGACAAAATTAGTCTGAAAACACTCTTGTCTGCCAAGTGTTCAATATACTTGGTTTGGAGTAGATGTGAAACATCTCCTTGAGAGTAGGCTGGGTGGCACCTTTAGTGAATTTGGCACTGCAACATGTTCCATGTTAGAGTGCTTGCCACCTGGTAAGCAACGTGATGTTGAAGAGCAATTTAGGAGCTTTTATTTTACAATGTATGAGAAATGGCTTGCAATGATGCATAGAAATGTCCCTTCACCAACCATGGCATTTGAAGTCAATGAAACCTCAATGTGGTACTCTGTACAAGTTCTAGATTCCTTCCTTAAAGGGAATCTTTTCCGTAGTTTCAAACGCGCTGCTTCATTTTTGACCGCTTCAATAACTCTGAGGGCATAAGCGCCCACTTTAACGCAAATGTTGCATAATCTGCCCAGAGAATCGCAATTTTCAAGTGCGCCAGTACTGGCATGGAAAGTTATGTCAGTGGCCAGAGTTAGCAAATTGTGTACTGGCTGTTTTGGCGTTGCCTGTCTCAAGTGACAATGTTGAGAGGGCCTTTTCACAGAAAAAAGTTTACATGAGAAGGAAAGAGCGAGGGCACATGACCAAAGACTTACTGAAGAAGTATTGTATGGTGTAGTACAATAACTTTGATTTGGAAAAATGTATTTAGACCTTATATACACTGTACATACACTGCCTTTATACCATGCACTATCAGTGCAGAAAGCAAGCAATAATAAAAGCAAAACGTTCCATAAACACCGGAAAAACACTGTTTCTGTTGTTTTTAATGGCGTGAAAATGTGTAACCATTGATAACCACTGTTTTTTAAAGGTATTGAAATCACTGAAAAAACCCCACCAGAATTTACCAAAAATAGAAACTGAAAACAGGAAAGCCTAGATATAATCCATGGTGCACCGTGTGCAAGATTATGCATTGACATTTGGAGGTTGACCCTTGTTAACCCCCCTCCCTACTTGGCGAGTCCCAACTTTGAGGGTATTAACTGATAACCATCTGCTGCACAGCGAGTGAATTATGGACTCGTGGGGAAGGTCATTGGGTGGGGAAAGGATAGAGTCTTGTGACCGATGGTACCCCCCCCCCCGCCTGAACTAGCCCTTGGCATGGCCCTCTCACCCATCGGAAACAGATGACGTATCGAATTTGAGCTTTGTCATGCCTTCTGAGGACACCAGGTGGATCTCCCCACCTAAACCAAGACAAAGGTGGATCTGACCACAGCGGGGTGAGTCCAGAGGTCACCTAATGGTACTCTAAATGTTCTGCTACATCACGTCCTTCTTGCCTGCACCACCCATCTGTCTGACTGCGATCTTCAGATGCTGTGTCCCCATGCTGTTGTCCCCGCCCAAGCGTATATGGCCCATAGCCAGCTTACTGCAGGTATCCCAGGTGCCGCAAAAGATGCCAATGCTTTTGGATTTTGAAGACATGGAGTAAAATATATGAGCATATTTACCTGCACCTCCTTAGATAAGAATGCAATATGTGCTTCTGGAATTGTCAGCCTTTGTGCTCCAAACCCATATTTCTCTACACTATAGGAGCCACTGCACACTTCTGGCATGACAAACTAACGCAACCCACCTGGCTGAATGGCTTCTGACATTTTTTTTTTTTGCTTAAATGCAGGATCCGTTACCCATACTCTCATGTCTACGGGTGCACATCTTCTATAGGAATGGCCAAGGGACAGCCTCTTTAAAACCCCACTCTATTTACACTGTTTCCTGCCAATGCACCCTTCTGCTCCTATATGGGCAAATGAAACGCCTGTAGCAATGCGAATCCCACCGCCCTACCATCTTAATGCGATTGAGGGGTGGGGGGAGTTGTCTGTACCCCTAGATTCTGCTTTATTACATGGCCATATGCAAGCCCGTCACCGTCTAAATGCGATCTTTCGATGCTGTGTCGCCATGCTAAATGTACCCACCCTGGCGCAAGTCATCCAGTTCCATACCTCTGCTAATGTATACCCTAATGCAGGCAGTGGATGGAAAAGCTTTAGTGATGGGGGGCAGGAGGAGAACAATATGTACAGATACCTGCCCTTTCTCGGTTAATGGGAATGGCAATGTATTTTAATGGTTGTAACCTATGTGCTCTAACCCAGTGTTTCCCAGCTTTGGAACCACAGCACACAAGTTAGGTAAAAAACTTGCGCAACTCGCCTGGCTGCAATGGCGATAAGGCGAGCGAAATTTAGCTTAACTAAAGCAACCAGTCACACGCACTGGTTTACGGAGTGCACAATTTCTGCTGACCTGACCAGATCTTTGCACAGACAGTTTTATAGATAAAACTATGTCAAACAAATTAATAGTCAGGCCACTTCAGTGATGGCGGTTACCAGAAGGTGCTAGACAGAACAAGGCAGTGAGTGTTTGTCCAGGGATAGCTCCAATAAGGAGCAAGGGCCCTCACACACCCAGAGGGGTGTCATGCTTCATTATAGGGCAGCTCCTCTTTGGGCCGGCGCTGCAATGCCCAACGGGCCCCACAGGGGGGCTCTTTGCCGGAGGTCTTCTCAGTTTTGCCATCCTGAAGCTTGATGGTGTTATGTGAGGGTGCCTATGTGTAGTGAGTAGGGGTGGGATTGTGTGGGTGTGATTTAAAAATGGCTCCTGGATTCTCCAAAAACAGTTTATTCGAGGAGTACCTGGGCCAAGAGTAAAAACAGACTAGAAAGTCGTGAACTGAAAGGGGAGAATTAAACCTGTGTCAGTTCTAGTGGGTTGTGCAGGGGGTCAACATGTTTCATGCCTATAATAAGTCCGTTAGGATCTCGGCAAGTCTTCAGGACCTATAATCCGGAGAAATGGGATAGTGGTGCCCCAACAGAGACAAGCCGGGATGCTCGCCGAAGTTGCGAGAAGGACCAATTTCAGTCCACGAGGTTCCTAGTATGGGACCTACCCATGGCCAGCTGTCCCATTTCTCCGGTGCACTACTTTCCGGAAGGTATAATTGTACCTCATTTATGAGCTGTTTTTCACACATTAAGACTACTACGGAATCCTGACCTGAGGGGACGTGACTCTAGGCTCCCTTTGTCCTAACACCACTTGCCGCCCCCTTGGAGTAGATGAGGATTATAGGTCCTGAAGAATTGCCGAGATCCTAACGGACTTATTATAGGCATGAAACATGTTGACCCCCTGCACAACCCACTAGAACTGACACAGGTTTAATTCTCCCCTTTCAGTTCACGACTTTCTAGTCTGTTTTTACTCTTGGCCCAGGTACTCCTCGAATAAACTGTTTTTTCCCCTGGGGCCCTGCTGATAAATTGAAAGGGAAGGGAGGCCGCACAGCCCCCCTCCTCGGTCTGATTTTGGCCCTGGGGACCCCAACCTCCAGATTTGAATATTGCTCCCGCCCGCAGGGAGCAGCAATTTTAGCGGCTCCCTACGAGCTGGAGCAATGCCTGCTCCCGCTGGATGCGGGGTGTTGGCTGGGGCCGTGGGAGCCTTGGGGCTCCCCCTGCGGCCCCCAACATGGATATGGTGGGTGCCCTAGGTGGGCACCAGGGCACCCACCCTTTGTTGGCCGGGCCCTGGGAGTTCTGCATGCTCCCTCCCTATTTACAATATGGCTGGGCTCCGAGATATGGGGTCCCCAGGGCCGAAATCAGACCGTGGAGGGTGGGGTCTGCATGCCCCCCCCCCCATAAAAACAGTGGTGGGCCCCGGGGGATGGGTCCCACGGCCTAAAACGGCCCGGGAAGGGGGGGGGTCATGTACCCCACTCCCCTTAAGAAAAATGCACAGAGGGATCAGATCCCCCGGGGCCAAAATCAGCCCAGGGAGGGGGACCCGATCCCCCCTCAACTGCAAAATGTACCTGGCCCCAGGAAAATGGTGTCCCTGGTGGCAGGGCTTTTGGCCAACCCCCCGCTGTGCATGGCCAAAGGCTGTGCACGGTGTGGGGTTGGCTGCATGCGGTGGGTTGGCCGCAGGCGACCCCTCGTCGCGCACGGCCAGCGGTTGGGTCAATGTATGGTAATTAAATATTACTTCACGTTTAAAAAACCCTAGAAATTCACTGAAAAAAACAAAGGTTACAGGGACGTTATGGTTAGGAAACACCATAAAAAACATAGAAATTCACTAAAAACCAAAGGTTACAGGGAAGTTATAGTTAGGTTCAGATTTTACACACACAAATCATAGAAATTCAGAAGCTATAGTTAGAGTAATGTCAAGTAACTATAACTTGTGACATAAAGTAACTATAACTCATACCCTCGCCATGTACTGCTAATTACCCCACATATTACATCACTCGTGACATCTTCTCTGGCATCATTGATAATATCACTGCACCATTTGCTGTAAAACTAGATGAGAAAACTGTGCATGGCGGGGGCGGGAGTTATAGTTACCTTAGGGTATGAGTTGTAATTACTTGAGATAAATCTAACTATAACTGCTGAACACACGGTGATCCAGTCTAATGCTGATCTTTAGAGCCCATGCTTTGACAGATGGCCAATCAGTGAGGGATGGGTGACAGTATCAAAAGCCACAGATAAATCATACAGGATGAGGGTGACGCCAAGCTGTCACCCGCCACATGATGACGTTTATGGCCAGATCCATATGTATTGACGCCATCTCACCCTATGCAGTAAACCAGCTTGAGAAGGGTCCAAAGGGAAAACATAAATGCAGAAATTGCATTTCTAAAAGCAGACGCCTAATGATCTTTATCAACAAAAAAAGTTAAAAATATCGTCATCAGTGAGGTACGTAAAATGTGAAGTAGACCTGTGTCATTTCAAATCTATTTACCCACATAACAAACATGGGAGAGCGATATTGTAATGTATTTGTGGTGAAACAACAGTGAAAGAGTAACACAGGAAAAGTTCTAAAGAGAAATAACTAATTCATAAATGTGTTCAGTATTTTGGTGACACCCCTCGCAAGCACAATTAACATCTAGAGAGCTAATTTCCTGTAAGCCAGGGGACATTCATGCCTCTTATTTCAACAGTATACCGGGACAAGAAAACCCACAGAAATTAACATTCTGCTTCTTTTTGGCAAAAGTTATTGTAAGAAAAACAAAATCAATCAATCTAACATGAAGACTGCTAAGTATGCCAACATCGACTGTAACTGAATCCAGCACGGCTTTGTAAACACAATCAAACAGCACCTGTTCCCTCGGTGAGCCTAGATCAGCTAAGTCTTCAGCATGGCACCCCTGAATGTAAGACCTGCCATAAGGAATTCTACCTGTGACTTGATCACAAATGACTGCCCGCGGTCCAACACTCATAGTCCTGGTTTACTGGAGCCTCTTCTCCAACCATTGTGGACTTTTGTACCCTAAGAGTAGCAGAAGAGGGTCAATCCTCGGTGCACTTATCTATCATCCCTAAAAACACCTTGCTACCTTGGAGAGAGACCTCACTGACCTCACCAACACACCTTTCCAAGCTCAAAACAGGATATCAATTGGAACAGCTTGGACACGTGGGCCGATAACCATTCCAGACACATCAAAAGGATTCTTTCATAACATGGACTGCCTGTGCTTGACTGCCTCACCACCCTGTCTTCCTGATCCCAGAAACTCCATATCACAAAATATCAGCCCATCTCCTGGTCAGATCTCATCCTGGTTAACTTCCATATCAGAGGAGTACCAGGCCTCTGAGGGTATATAGTAGGGTTTCTTTTCTGCCATACAGACAATGCAAAAACATAAATCCAGATACACACAAAACTTCAAAATCATAATAACCGCGCTCTTCCTCCTCCACACAAATCCTGGTATAGATGGTATGTAGATTCACTCTGACTCCCAACCGAATGGGTCCCTTCAAGGGTCACAGAAACATTCCTGACAACAGAGAAGAAAATTGGTCTCCTCCCTATGAGTCAAACAGGTGGGGGCTTGAAAGATGGTGGATCAATTAATATCCAGGGCCGTTTCTGCCATTAGGCAAGACTAGGCGGCCGCCTAGGGCGGCAAAAGGGGGAGGGCGGCAAAAAACAGGAGTTTGAGATCGCCTGTCACTTTCTTGCAACAGCTTAGGGATGCAGTGGAGGAGAAAGTTAAACGCAGCCCTTCTTGTCACCCCAAAGATGTTTCTAAAGTAAAGGGAGAGCAACAATCTATTTGTGTTGCTGTTGTTTATCTTTGGCGGCTCGGAAATTATGGTTAGGCTCATCACAGCTCTGACACTCCGAATAAACGCTGCTATTTGGGGGCGGTCGGCTCCAGTGGAGGGAATCGGAAAAAATAACAGTGTTCCCAGGAGGGAACTAAAGGTGCTGTATCAAGACTCGTCGGATTCGATAAAGATAATAGCTTCAAATTCTATTTTCAGGGCCCTAGGGAGGTGCCAACTGAACTCGGTACTACGCGTTACGCTTCAATTAAGATGTACCGCATCGGCTAAGGAGCCGTGGCCTTCTTTAATAAACACCCAGCGCCTCGACGACCTTCCTACTAACCTCTGCATAAAATATTAATCAGACCTGGCATATGTTGGCTCAGCAGCAGGTGTGCAATAAGCGGCAACTTATGGTCTGCAGAGCAAAATTAAATCCCTGGTCAATAAAATAACAAAAATGCTAAAGGAGGTACAAGTCTGTTTGAGTTATTATCCATATTCCAACAGATCTGCAATTATAACAAGGATGTGGCTATCATATACCCATGGGCATATATATCCAGATGACCATGCTATGCTGTCCAATTACAGCCCCAATGTCCAGTTACTGCCTCAATGCCAGCCACAGCACCACATGAAAAGGCACAACAATGTACGGAAGGCACAGCGATCAGGAACAGCATTGAGGGTAGCAGTGCAGGTTTTAATCATATTCATAGACTTCTGCTATAAGGGCTCAGGGAGATTCTCCACTGGGAACACTTTGAATGATATGGGCTCAAATTTTACACTGATTGGCTCAATAACCATTGGTGTGCCAAACCAGTGCAGCCTGACGCTCCCCAGGCGTGGACCCCATTTATTCAAAATGTGCAGTGGATACACTGTGTATGTCAATTGGTGCACCTAATATGAATTGGGTGTATTCCCTTATGTTAACAATTACATCTAGTATGCCAGTGCCAGAATTTTGCCAAGAATTACTTTACATATGCCATTGCCAGAAATGTGTCATTTCCACTCACAAACACACGTGCTCACATGTTCACACAGACACACATTCTCTCTCTCTCTCTGTCTCTCACACATACACACAATCACACACACACACAAACGCACACACATGCATTCACTGTCTCTCTCACACATAGACAGTTTTTTTCCCACCTTTCCTGGCTTCAGCTGCCAGCATCAGTCCACTACTGCTCCTCAGCTGCTGTTGCATGGACCCTCAGGCAGCATGCAGTTACTTCCAGGCTCAGGCTCTGAGGCAGGTAACTGAAAGCTGACATCTGTCTGTCTTCACTGCGCAAAGTTCAGTTTTTCACTTCTAGATTTTTCTCTGTACCCTCTCACATCATGTCACAGGATCGAGTGAGGTCAGAGAGGCTCCTGAGCTCACCCTTTGATGAGATGGAAGATGATGAGATGACAGCCTGGTATAGGGATGGGCCAGTCACCAAGGCCAGTCTATTCTGCAGCAAAACGAGCAGAGTTGCCACTGTAACTGGCAGTTGAAGTTCTCAAAGAGTGCTAAACTATTTTGTTGGAAGAGAAAGAATGCAAGTGTATAGAGAGTGAGAAACTGCAGAGGCCTGGATGACAGGGGGAGAGAGTGATGGTTGTAAAAGGGAGGGGACGGCATTTTTCAATTCTCGCCTAGGGCGGAAAAACACCTAGAAACGGCCCTGTTAATATCCACCCAGCCATCTTGCAGATACCATCTTGCGGCCACTTGCATTAGAGAAAAAGAGGTTAATTTCCATATTTGCATTACCAATACTGCGAATTACTAAAAAAACTATTCAGAATCTATAACAAACTAGATTCCTCCAAACCTATGTAATAACCTAACATGCTACTGCAACAAAATCACCTTCATAAGAAAAAACCTAGTTCTATAACTAATATCATTCTGGATCAAGTATTGTAGTGGAGTAAAGAGGACAGCCATTATCCTGTGAGTTTACACTTGTTGAAGAAATGTTCTCATGCTTCAAAAAATCTGAGAGACTCATCAACCTAGGCCAATCCATCTTTGCTCCCATCATTAAACACATTAATGCCTCATTAAGCAGGACCTGAAAAATGCCGTCACTGTCACACAGGCAAAATGAACTCTGACTCAGAAACTCTATCCAACTAGTAAGACATTCAGGCTATGCCAAGCATTGCAGAGGCCCTGGAAACAGGGATGGCCATGTACCTCCCCTGGATTTGGAAACAACCTTTTCAATCATTTCTAGCTGCCTCGCCTACCTTGGCGGCAGAAAAAACCCTAAAAACATCTGCGATCTAGTTGTTGTTGACCTAGGCTGGCAAAGGCGTAAGGTTTAAGACATTCTGGAAAACATAATGTGTTAAAACATTTAGTTATAAATTGCAATATAGTATTTGAGAAGTCAAGATCATGCAATGTATATGCATTTATTTACTTACTAGGCATAAGTCCTACTTCTTCGAGCCCAGTCTAAATCACTACTCGTAAGTCTCACATCTTGGAGCACAGTCTCATTTATTTGGTGCGAGCCTTCCCCTCACACCCGCCGAAATATCACTCATTTGGTATGACTCCCAGACCTTGGGAAAGAGTCACACTCATTGAGTGTGAGTTTCAACTCTTGGAGCACATGGTCACTTATTGAGGCCCTCGTTACGAGTGGCCCGGCAACTGACGTGATATTTATCGCATCTGATAAAATCCGATTCTGCTGAGGCAGAATTTTAAGGTACAATTAATCCCACACAGTTATGAGTTTTGGGGAATAATATGAAGATTTTGATGCTTACTGCTCCAAAATCCATGTTTCGGTAAATACTGGACATTTTTCCCATATCCCTATCTAGGTAAAAGCTCATAATTGTGATATGTGCAGTAACAGCAGTTACTACATATATTGCAATGAACAGAGCCACTAGTGATGGGGTCTTGAGTGGCTGGCTTACATCTTGAGCAAAAGACATACTTCTTTAGACTCCTGTAGCTTAGTTTCCGTCACTTAAAGTCCCACACCTTAGAGCAGACTCTTGATTATTTTGTGTGAATCTCGTGCCGAGGAGTATAGTATTTCTCACTTTGTGTGAATCTCATTTCCTGGAGCAGTGACACTCCTTGCAGTGGTTGTATGTTGCAACCACGCAATCCCCAACCATGCGTGCCTTTACAACGAATTTAGTTGTAATGGCATATTTGGTAAAGGCATATGCATGATTAAGGTTTTGCCCTAGCCCCCGCCCTAAGTCCTAAAACGCAGCCACCTGCCCTGAGTACGACCCCAGGCCTAAAAACACCCCAGCCCCCCGCCCTGAATCCTATAAGGGAACCCCAGCCCTAGATATGAACCCCACCCCAGCCCTAAAAACACCCCAGCACCCGCGTCCTGAGCCCCTAAAACACGGCCCCAGCCTTTTTAATCGACCCTGACCCCTCCCCTGAGGACTAAAACCTTCACCTCCAGACCTAAAAACACCCCAGCCCCCGCCCTAAAACCATCCCCCCCACACACATGCTACATGTGAGCAGCGCCAGGATTGGGCAAGTGAGGTCCGGAGTGAGGACGTTGCGTTAGGTAAGTTTTATATATTTATTTATTGTTTATAATATTTAGCGCATGTTCCCTCCCCGTAGATGCCAGCCGTCACTGATTATTAAAGATATATATCAGAATTAATTTGGAGTTGTAATGTTAACTCAGTTTCATCACTGAGTGCCAAATGCAGTTGATGGTTAATAAGCATCAGTACTGGAAGGACAACTGCTAGGAATGGTAGTCCCAGAGAAGCCCCATCCTAGGCTCCAAATTTCAATAGTTTGAGAGTTTGTGGATCTGCAATCATATCAATCAACTGACTGTGCATAAGGTAAATGGCAGAACCATCTATTCCTGGTTCACATCCTACCCAACAACTCTAGCTTGACTTTTCTACCTTCCTGACTTCACTACCATTGAGTGTGGGATCCTACAGGGCTCAGCCCTCTCAACAATCCTTTTTAACATCCACATGATTCCGCTAACGTACTTCTTGGATATGATCTATGCTGATGACTCCCAGACCTACTTCAAATAGAGGAGGGATCCTCATGGAGCGGCAAAGTGCCTAAAATATGTCCAACATTAGATGAAGCTCTGTTGGTTCTTCCTTGAAGAGCAGAAAACAGAGATCATGCTCTGCAGTATAGTTGATCCCAGTAAGAAATTGGGTTATTGGTTGAGAGGGATGGAAGCTCCACTCAGACAATAGCCACAATCCTTGTAAAGGTGAACCACAAAATGTCGCAAAAATAACCTGTGCTTAAACCTCTGGTAGCTTGGTACAAAAGCAGTCATGCAATGTGTAAAGTATTTATGCAGCTCACAAACAGTAAGAATGTGAAAACACAACACAACGAAAATTCCACATCAATATAAAAAAATAGAATACATTTTAATAAATACAATGATACCAGAATGACAGAAATCCAACCAGTAGAATAGGAGATATTGAATTTTCAAATTTTAGGTCAAAATAGTGCCAAAAGTCACCAAGCGCCAGCTGTGGGTCTCTGGTCATGCTGGACAGGGACAAAGTCACAAGTTCAGGCTGACTGCGATGGAGTGCAGGCGAGCAAAAGACCGAGTTTGGCCCGCTCAGAGTTGTACCTTGTCCTTTGCGAGGCTGTGCGTCATTCTAAGTTGGTTCAGATAAGGCTTCTGTGTTGCACGGCATTGATTACAATAAAGCTCTCAGCTGTGCGGTGAGGCTTTGTGGGGATCTGCAGCGACCGTCTCCGGTTCCAATTAAGCTTTCGGCTGTGCAGCGAGCCTTCGCGTTCCTCAGTGTTGGAACCGGTGCACCTTGCAGATGGGATCTGTGTGTCCTGGCCCTGCAAGGACTGGAGTCACTTGGTGTCAGTTCCAATGAAGCCTTCTATTCATACCTGCACAGCTGTGTGGGGCCCTGCAAACTGATGCAACCTTCAGTTAGACAGGAAGACGTTCTGATGCCAGCCAAGAGTCCAGGGCCTGGGGGAACCTCTTGGGGATCAGGACTCTCTCCAGCAAAGGGCCAGCAGCAGGGCTCAGGCAGGTCCAGTTGGAGTCATCATCTGGGCAGTTGCAGGGCAGACCTCTACAATCTTGTTGTGTCTCTGAAGGCCAAAGAGAAGGTCAGCCATCTGACCCTTGAAGTCACTCTGGGTAGCCTGGGATCAAGGCACACAGGTCCATTCTTCCTCCTTTAGACAGCAGGGCAGTCCTTCAAGAAGCAGGGCAGTCATTCTTCTGAATCTTCCACAGGACCAGGAGTGTTCTGATGAGTGGCTCTGGTGGTCCAATATTTATACCTATGCAAGCCTTTATGTCGGGTGTCTACTTGTCCTTCCCCCAACACTGGTTCTGGAAAGTTCTTTCCCTTCGCCTTGTGAGGGCTCCAAACTGTTTGGAGAGACAAAAGGCAGGGCAGGCCTGGTGTTAGGTTCTTTTGTGTGTGACGTAGGCAAAGCCCTTTGAAGTGTATGTGAGGATGGGTACAGCTCCTCCCTAGACATCTGATCAGGATGCCCCATTCTGTTCACACCTAAGCCTGCTTTGTGTCACTTTCTGGAAGTAATACACAAACCCCAACAGCAGAGCCATTCACAGTAATTTGATCCAAGACACTGGCAGAAAGGCACAGTTGATTGGGACAAGAAATGTCAACTTTCTAAAAGTGGCATTATCAGAATTGCAATTTAATGGGCTGGCAAACGGTGGGCCGGAAAGGAAACCCACCTTGAACACCCGCTGCAATAGATTTTGACGTGGAGCGGCAGGGGTCAACCAATGAACCTAATGATAACACTCAGCGCCAACGTCCAGATAAGTGACAATTAAAAACTCCATTGATGTCAGCAAGGCACAAACTGTTTTCAGGGGTATAAACCGCGCATGGGGAGCATATAAGTAAAAAAAAGTGTTACAGGCCATGAGAGACACAATGTTGGGACTCGTTTAATGAAGAATGGGCAATAGAAGCATGTGTAGCCATTTTGGGGCATAGTAGTTTCCCTGACTGGGGCAAGAATATGAGCAGCTCTCTCTCTAGTTGTGGGGCAAGAAAAGTTCAGATTATGTAACGATTCGATATGCGCTGGGGCTGGCTTCCGCCTCCTCACCAATTGTTCCCATTACATATTTAGGGCGACAGGCACTCTGCATGTTGGGGAGGTGGGGGGTTAACTACTCACCTAATAGGGTCGCAGGGAGGGGGGTGTTGGGTAATTTGTTTAAGCTGTTTACATTTTTTGTTTATGTGTACGTTGTTGCTCAAGCTGAATATAGTCGGTGCATGATGCATGTCGGTGAGAGTCGGATGAGGGTGGGGGGATTCTTCGGGGCCAACGGCCGCAACCATGATTGGATCAGGGGGTGAAGCTAATATCCGGGTCTGGACCTGGAATGTCAATGGCTTGGGAAAGAAGATCAAAAGAACATTGATCCTCCAGTACATAAAGCAACACTCCCCAGATATAGTAATGATACAGAAACCGCATCTTGGAAGTAGCCGTTACAAGGCCCTTGACCGTTTTGGATATCGTTTCATAGCACACTCCGGGTACACATCGGACGCCAGGGGAGTGGGAATTCTGATGTGAAACACGCTGCCCTTCGCGATTGACAATATCTGGTCCGATGATGGAGGCTACTGTGTGGCGGCGGTGGGCAAATGGGAGGGAAGAACAATGGTGTTGTGCTCGTTCTATGTCCTGCCGAGGCTGCAGGCGGTGGTCTTCCCCAAGATAAGTGCCATTCTGGCCGGGCTTCCCACGGGCACTAGACCTGGACCGATCCACTGCACAGGCGAACCAGAAAAGAGCAGGCTCTCGCGGGATTTGCGACGGCCATGGCTCTGACCGACCTCTGGCGGACGTATAATCCTCAGGCTAGACAATATACTTATTATTCAGCGAGACATGCCTCCTCCTTGAGAATCGATTACTTGTTTACGTGCGTAGACAGTGTGAGTGGCTGCGCTTCCCCAGTAATAATGGCGAAGGGCATTTTCAATCATTCACCGGTGAGTATCCAGGTTCGGGGGCCAACGTCTAACAGAGCACAGTTCCCTAAGATAGATCCCTGGAAATTGTGAGATCCCCAAACCAAAGATAAACTCCATGAGCAAACGGATCTATATTTCCGTGAAAATGCAGGCTCGGTGGAGTCCCATCAAACCCTGTGGGAGGCGTACAAGACTGTACTTAGGGGTCAGGGCCAGGCAATTATAGGAGGCAAGAAAAAAAGAGGAAGCTTTACAAATGAAGATGCTGGAATGTGAAATAAAGCGCATAGAAAGGGAGGCTACATCAGGTAGGAACTTAGACGGGCACCGCGAACTGGCCCTACGTCAAAGGGAATTGAGGGCATTGACAGACGGCGAGACGAGAGCCTATGCGTTGGCGACGCAGCACCGGGTGTACGACGTGGTCGATAAAGCAACTAAACTGCTGGCCTGGCTTGATAAGCGGGATCGAGAGAGGTCATGGGTGGTCAACATCCGAGATGAAGCCGGTTCATTGCATACGCCCAATCTAGAGATAGCGGAAGCCAATGCTACATATTACGAGGGCCTATATGCACCGGTATGCACAAGATCGGAGAGGGACTGCGATGATCTATTGCGGGACTTTAGGCTGCCGACCCTCTCGGAGGAATCAAGAGAGGCCTTAGACGCTGACCTTATGGCTGAGGAGCTGTCGGAGGTGCTGGGCTCCCTGAAATCAGGGAAAGCGGTTAGTCCAAATGGCCTTCCAGTCGAACTGTATAAATGCCTTGTGTCTAGAATAACAACACCATTACACAACATGTTCATAGAGGCGCAAGAAGAGGGCCAGCTGCCCGTAGATCAGCGAGCGGCAACCATTACAGTCATACATAAGGCGGGTAAGCCGCCGGACAAATGGAACTCATACAGGCCAATTTCTCTGCTCAATGTGGAGGCAAAAGTCCTGGCCAAAGTCTTGGCCAAGCGGTTAGTGCCCATCATAACAAATATAGTCCACGTAGACCAATCCGGATTTATGCCACTCAGAAGCACTCGCCACAACCTACGACGGTTGTATGGCGTCCTCCATCTGACTAAAGACCCAGCTTTACAGCAGATGGCGTTAATGGCGCTGGACGCCTCAATGGCCTTTGACAGCATAGAGTGGCCATATTTGTTTGCGGTCCTTACTAAATTGGGTTTCGGTCCCATTTTTTGCAGTTGGGTAAAGCTACTATACCGCAGCCCGCTGGCTCGAGTTCGAGTTAACGGAGTGTTGTCTACAACGTTCCAGGTGAGAAGAGGTACGAGACAGGGCTGCCCCCTATCGCCCCTGCTATTCGCTTTGACTCTGGAGCCGTTGGCACTCTGGGTCAGAATGGACCCGATGATCTAGGGCATAGCAACGCCGCGGGGCTGGGAGGAGCGGATATCATTATATGCTGACAATATTATCCTATATCTATCACAACCATATTTCTCGATAGCGCGAGTACTACATATATTCGCATTGTTTGGCAGCTACTCGGGGTTCTCCATAAATTGGGCGAAGTCAGTGATCTTCCCTATGTCAGGCCCCCGCGATTGCCAGCGAAATGTGGGGCCCGGATCGTGACAGATGGTTTTAAATACTTAGGAGTGTACATTACCCGAGATCGCCAGACTTTTCAGGCAAGGAATCTTACTCCCCAATTGGAGAGGCTTCACACTGATGTATGGCATTGGGGAGCTTTGCCACTGTCCCTGATGGGCAGAGCGACGTTGTACAAGATGATGGCTCTGCCACGTCTCCTATACATCATGCAGAACTCCCCCCTATCCAATTCCCTCGACAGTTTTCATGCGAGTGGCGCAAGACGTTCGGAAACTGTTGTGGCAGGGTGGCACACCTAGAATAGCACTATGCAAGCTGCAGAAAGGAGTTTATGACGGCAGTCTCGCGGTCCCGGACATAAAGCTATATTATTTAGCCTCACAACTATTGGTCATAAACGACGGGGTGTTTGCGATCGAGGCGAGCCTGCCTACAGAGTGGATAGAGAAGCAATGGCAGGAGGGAACTGTGAGTCACTTATCTATGCCACGAAGGTGTGCCCCACATGGCCTAGTCACACCGCAACAGTTGTGGCATGTTGGAAGGAAGCAAACAAAATGCTGGGATGGCGGGGCAGATTGACAAGCATGACACCCCTGTGAGTTGGGGATCAGTTAAAAGAGGTGGCGACATTGAGGGGCTTCAGGAGCAGGCAGACAATAGGAATAGAGAGGTTAGGAGATGTGTGGTGAATTGATGAGCCTCTGTCGTCCGAAGACCTACAGAAGGAATACAGCCTAACCACGGCCCAAAGATTCCCGTACTTGAGGCTCACGCATGCTCTGCGAAGTCACATACAGCGAGGTGAAGTCCTTCCAGATCACTCCCCCTAGAAGACAGACTCCAGGCAGACCCCATCCCTGAAAAAGCTACATCCACAATTTATCGTAAACTCATGGATAATATGCCAGACCCTCTGACTGCCCTATGGACAGCATGGGTTGTTGATCTGGGCAATATAGATGAGGAGGAGTGGACGGAGGCCCTCCAGGGCCCCAGAGAAATAGCAATACGGTCAAGATTCCGGTTGGTACAACTCAAGGTGCTGCATCGTACATATTATCCTCGCACCAAGTTGTTCAAACGGGGGAGGGTGCTGATGCCGCTTTGCGCCAGGGGCTGCCAACGGGAGAGCTCATTATTCCATATCCTATGGGAATGTCCCAAGATTGTGCCCTTCTGGTAGGAGATCACAAGCATAATGGCAAAAGTATCCAATGTAGAGGTTGCCCTAGAAGCAAAGGGGCTTCTCCTATTGATTAAAGGGGAAGCGGAAAGACCCAGGTATATTAATATTTGGCTGACATTGGCATCTGGCGTTGCGAAGCGAAATATTGCTAGACTTTGGGGAGCGCCTCAGCCGCCATCGGTGGCCAAGTGGGAAAAAGATTTGGACTGGTGCCAGCGAGCAGAAGAAACGGTGTACAAGAGTAGGGGCTGCATTAAGAAATGGGAGAAGGTCTGGTCGCAATGGCGCAAATATAGAGGGAGATGAGACACTTAAGAGTCCAGGTTACATTTATGTGTACATAGATGAATCTACTGATTTAATATATGTGTAAAGTTGATGCTATGGGCATAAGCCCTCACTGTGGACCTTCGAGTGGTTTGGGAGCGCAGATTGATGCCCGAGCACCCACCAGATGTATCACCGATTTGCGAACTGTGTTGACATGCATGCTTAATCATGTAAAGTATGTATTTATCTTGAGCTTGTTTAATAAAAAAAGATTTTTTTTAAAGAATTTCAACCTAAAATCCTACTTCACCATTTAAAAGGGTTTTAAATGACAATTAATTTGAATGAAAACAGTATATTTCTACCTGCCCCCAATCTAAAGTTAGCACATATCAAATGCTATAAGGCAACTTAGGGGCCGATTCCGATCTCGGTCGGAGGCGCACCCAATACCATTCGGTCGGGAAAAAAGCCATGCGAAAGCCTGTTTCCCGACCGAACCGTACTGCGGGTCCGGCCGAGCGAGTACGATGCGGAATTCGCCGACCGACTCGTCCGGGCGACCCGACCGCTCCGACCGACTCGTACCCGGATCGTACCGCTCCGACCGACTCGGTCGGACCCGATTCGCACCGCGCAATGGAGACGTTTTCCGGCCGGGTAAGTACGATGCGCACCTCGACCGCTCCGACCGACTCGCGCCGTCCGACTCGAACTTCGCTGTCGGAGCCGTACTTTGGGGGTCCGTGTCGGACCCCCTGTACGCGTACCCGTGCGAGGCGCACACAGGGGGGACCCATGGGTCCCCCTACCTGTGCATGTACGCCGCGAAGCGCTCGCGGCGTACTCGCTGTAGGGGGCGCCCTTGTCCGCCTCGCACCCATTGAGGCAATGGGAGCCCGCGTACGCGTTGTACGACCGGCTCCCATTGAGTTCAATGGGAGTCCGACCCGACTCGTGTCCGATAACATACGGACGCATCGTACTCGTTCGGTCGGACTGCACGGGTCCGATTCGGTCGGAAATCTCTCCGGGTCCGGCTCGGTCGGAGAAATTTCCGGCCCGAATCGGAATCGACCCCTTAGTGTTAGTCAATGGGAGAGACAAGCCTTGCAACTGTGAAAAACCTGTTTTGGGGTTTTTCACTGCCAGGACATGTAAAACTTAAATACACATGCCCTACTTTTTAAATACAATGTACCCTGCCCTATGAGCCTTTAGGGTATACATTAGGGTTGACTTGTAAGTATTAAAAAGTAAAGTTTAGGCCTGGCAAACGGTTTATTTTGCAAGGTCGAAATGGCAGTTAAAAACTGCACACACAGGGTGCAGCAGCAGGCCTGAGATGTCTTACAGTGGGTGGCACAAGAAGTGCTGCAGCTCAATAGTAGCATTTAATTTACGGGCCTTGGGTACTAGTAGTACCATTTACCAGGGACTTACAAGTAAATTAAATGTGCCAATTAGGTGTAATCCGATTGTATCATGTTTGAAGGAGAGAGCAAAAGAACTTCAGCACTTTTTAGCTGTGGGAACATGTGCAGAGTCCTAAAGCCAACATAAACAAATTCAGCAAATAGCAGGGGTGGGAGAGGCAAAACGTTTGACCTGAATACCATGCCAAGAATGTCTGGTATAACAATCCCTCACCTTTACCATTTACATGACCCAATTCTAGCACAAATGTTTGTCTGTTCTCAGTATGAACTTTGCAAAACTCCAAATGTTGTTTTCAGCATGCAAATAGGACTTGAAGAGATGAACTTGAAAAAGAGGAATGAGTGAAAGTGGGTCTTTGAATTGATCGTGTGCTGTCCCTCCTGCATTCATTTCGCCTCCCACATGGCTTCACAGAACACAATATTAATTTCCATGCTTGCTCACAGAATTCACACTCTTGCTTACCTCTTGCTACAGATGCAACATGCAAGACACATGACATAGAACATCTTTACATGCACTGATCAGAGGACAAATATGACATTATCAACGACATTGAGGGTGCACTAATAAATCTGTTACAAGTGAAGTGATACATTTTTTTCAACAAATGTCCCTTCTAAACTTTAGATGTACTCAGTCTTTCAAAAATAAATAGATTGAATCTAGTGCTGTGAACTGTATACAAATCTTTATTTTATTTTCGTCCCTTCATTAAAAATATTATCTAAAATAGAGTGCGCCCTTGATCCATATTGCTTTATGACATTGATTCTATTGCTTCATCAGGGCATATACTTACACACTAGAGAGAAAGAAAATAATAATTTCCTTAAAAATGCAAATATTATGAATTGTAACCCTATGAAGATACACACTTGATATATATTCTAAACGGCAGTCATAAGTCCTATGAAATGTAGATAATCAGAATCTCAAAGTTGTCAACACTAATTTGTTGGCAACAAGTGAAACTATAAGGTAGGAAATCTTGATTCCCAAAAATGTACATGTATGTTATGCATAGTATTTGCATAGATTATCTTATGTATAAGAGAAAAGGTAATGCAACATTAATTGTTATCTAAAGCAATACTATAAGATGAAAACTATTAGTGTGATAGCAGCAATGAGTAAACTGTATACTAGTACGCTCATTCAAGTAAAGAGATCTGATTTAAAATTCTAGAAAATAAAGTATATATTAAGAAATAACAAACATACCTCTTGTGGGTTTTAGAATTAATGATGCACAGGTTAATCATGTCTAAAATAGCCCTGTCACACATAAGCAGTTCCTGATAAAAGTACAGAAAGAAATTATGGCCAAATCTATATGTAATATCCGTGAGTAGTAATGGATATATAAAGTGAGTATATATTACTAATGCATAAAATGGTGTGGAAAAGCGGCATAGTAACTTTCAAGAATAGGGCTCAGTTTAAGTAGTAAATGTGTTCACTATTTATTAGAAATATCTAAAGTTGCCGGCCTTCAAAAATACTGCATAGAAAGCCTGCAATATGGCATTACCATATACCGAATGAGTAAGCATAGCTAGTACCATTGTGGAAACATGTCTCAAGATGGCTGCCATGATCGCCACAATCAGCAAATACAGATTCTATAATTTTGTGAATCCAGAAATAAAGCAGAAACCATATGAAGTGTGGTGAAGAACGGCATACGTATTGCCAGGAGGTTATAAGTGTCTACTGATGGAGGTCAGTGAGGCTGCATTTTTCTTCCAAAGAGGACTCAATCATAGACAAGCACTAAGTGATGGTTATTAAGTAAGATTGAAATGATATAACAAGGCTAATATCAAGGACGTCTACCACAAATACCCATACATTTCCTCATATCACACCTTTGGTTATGTAAACTAGTGTTGTGCACAATTGAAGACAACACAGTGACTTACTTGGGTAATACTATAACTTATAAGTTGAAACATCCTTAAGAGGCGGTCCACTTGAGTGATGGATGATGAAAACTAGTATAAAATGTCATCATAGTTAGAGAAACCTAAATGTCTCACCTAATAGGACTCAATTAAATAGTGAGTATTAGAATTAAAGATTAAAATTATCCTGTCGTATATAAACAGTTCCTGTAGTAGAGAAAGAAATTATAAGTAAATTGATATATAATATCCATAAGTAGTAATGGAGATATGCAGCAAGTATATAATATTAAAGCATAAACTGGTGCAGAAAATTGGCATAGTAACCTTACAAGAATAGAGATCAGCCTAAATAGTGAATGTGTTCAATAATTATTAGAAATATCTAAAGATGCTGGCCTTCGAAAATACAGCACAGAATACCCGGCACTGTAGTACTGGAAAACTAGAATGTAAACTAAGACACAAACGATGATGGTGGGCAAAAGTATTGCAAAAAAACCTAAGCTATCTAAAAATGTCAGTCCTCAAAAGTATGAGGTTTCAAGACAAAGATGATAATGTGATGTCAGCATTAAAGGTTAACACATACTCGGTAGCACAATAAAAGAAAGAGTCATGATAATCACAAAGGTAAATCCAAAGTTTACCACCGTTCGTCCGCCGCCAGCTCAGATCATCTACTCCCCAGCCAAACTCCACGCGTACAACATACCAACAGGTGAGCTCTGTCAGCACTCTGTGCTACCGCTACCTGAATGGCCATACTGGGCCTGCAACCACTGCAAGAGGGATGTAGGGAACACTGAGATAATACCCAACAGCACTGCACATTACCCCTTGAGAAAGGCAACTCACAAGTGGCAGATGATGCTGCTAAACTGCCGATCCATGCCAAAACATAGTGCAGAACTGTTTATATAGTTAGATGACAAACAAACAGATGTACTTTTTATCGCAGAGACTTGGTTGCGGGAGGACTCCATGCCAGATGTGGCCATGGCACTCCCACAAGGCTATGTCATCGCAAGATGCGACCACGAAGACTGGAGGGGTGAAAGGGGTAGCCATAGTTTTTAAAGAGACTCTAAAAGGACAATTCTCTCTGGAGGTTCCCTGAAGTGATGGCTTGCTCTTCTTGCTTGAGCTCTCAGCCACATTAACGTTCTCAGGAATATTGATATATCGTCCCCAAAGCCCCGCTTCAGAATTCAGCCAGCACTCCAGGAACTAATAGCAGAACTCAGCTCTCAGAAGTCCAACTTTACAGTACTAGGAGATCTCAATCTACATTTCGATAAAGATAGCAACGAAAACATAAAAAACTTCATTCAGGACATGGCAGCAATCCAAATGACCCAATTTGTAAAGCAACCCACTCATAAACTGGGCCACATATTGGACCCTATCTTTTCTAACATTTATGTGCTCTCAACGGACACCCCCACCCCTATGTATTGGTCTGACCACCACTTAGTGCTCTTCTCCCTCTACATACCCCGGCACACAGATAATCAGCCCACCTTCACAAAGTTAAGACATTGCTGGTCAAAACTAGACACCCAAATCTGGGAAGGTTTCCTAGCCGAATCCACCCCAAAAATGAAAGGGGAAATCGATGAGAGATACAACAAATTTGAGAACTGGCTCACAGGCTCCTTGGTCCTTATAAAGCCCCTGGGTCCATGCCGCCTGGACGGACATGCTAATCGGTTCTCAGCAAACCTTATGGAACTAAAAAAGAAGCAAAAAAAGCAGGAAGAGAATGGAGAAAATCGTAGGACGAGTCCAGCAAGGCATCATACAAAAAAATCAATAAAAAAGAACCAATATGCTATAAGAGAAGCTAGAGTGTCGTACTTCTGCGCCAAAATAGAAAACGCCCCAAACTCCTCAAAGGAGCTATTCAAACTGGTAAATAGCCTCATGAAGCCAGCTAAGAGTCAAAGCGGTCCTACACCCTTAATAGAGCGATGTAATATGCTCGCAAACCTTTTCTTAGGAAAGGTGAACAACTGGAGTTTGAATGCGGGAAGGAAGATGGCGGGTTGACTCCGCAAGGGCTCCACTCCACCCCGGGTTTTCCCACCCACCGATGCCTCGCGGTTGCTCATTCTGTGCAACGAGCTGAGCAGCTGAGGACACAAAAAACGCTGGGCTGCTGCGGCCCTTTCATTTGGAGATAGATGCTTTCCTGTCTTTTGCTGGAGCCAATTTTGTGAGAGTGTTGTGACGGGACGGCGATTTGACGCCACCGGAGAGATCCTGGTTGGTCAGTGAATGCCGGTGTCTTCTGCTACCTCCTGGTTGCTTTTTCATTATGCCGCTCCCCTGCTGCTCTCCCTGGCTCCTTTTCCTCTCTCTCCTTCAGCGACTTTTTACCAGGACATAATATCTCTCGCGCTTACCTCTCCTTCAACACCTAGCTTTCTGGGAGGCACACCACTAATGTGAGTAGCTAAGAAATACTGTGCCCCTCTTGTTTCCTCCTGGGGGTTTGGTTCAACGTGCTGCTCTCCTGCTCTCTGGCTACGTCTTGGGGGCCTTGTTTCTCGGCGAGTCTGCAGCAGGTGCCAATATTCTTAGCGCCCACCCATTCTTCCATGTTAGAGCTGTGTGGGAGGCATTCTTTCAGCCATATATACCTGGCTCTGTATAATCGGGTATTTTGGCCAAATCTTATCTGCCAGGACTTTGCAATGGCTCCCCCTAAAGCCAATGTCTCACGAGGGGCACGTGGAGCCCAAGGGGCAGCAAAGACCCGTGCTGAGCATGGACCAGAAGCGGATAAGGCAACAACTGGGGGACCTGCATCTGTGCCTTCGACAGTCTCACAAGTGGGTCGCCCTATCCTGAAGCTGCTAAGGACCGGCGCAGCCCGAGACCTTGTTGAAGCTATCTCTAAGGAACTGGCACCAGAGGAAGAGTCCCAGTTGGCGGAAGTGTTAATGGCGGCAGCAGCCCCAACCATAGTGCCTACTACATCTCTTCCCCCTTCGTCCTGGCCGCAGGAGCAGTGCCAGTGACAGGACCACGAGCAAGCACCCTTTACTATTGAGCGGCCGCTGGAGGTCATACCGCTCTCTGACTTGGTTCCAGCGATCCCCATTCTGACATCGGCTGATGAATTACCTGGGGGCAGCTCTGTACCAACTATTTAAGATGCTTCCGCAGAGGGTGTGCAGGACAACCGACAACCTATAAATGTAACCACTGTCCCTGAAATACCACATCTGTCTTGGAAGCATAACAATGCTGCAGACTTGCCAAGCTATGCTCCCAGAGAGATCTCAGATGAGGACTCACCAGGTGAATCTAATCCTGGAATGCTAAGTGGCAATCCTAAACCAGGGATGATCTTAAAAGATGCTGCTTCTAGTGACCACCTACTTGCTCATGACTGCTCTCAGACTGCAACTGTGCAACCTGGTCAGCCCATGGACAATGTGTTGCCTACTGTACAAGGAGTGGTGACTTTGGCTCTAGGGGTTCGTCTTCTATTAATCAGGACAAAACAATGCTGTCCGGGGGAAAAAGAAAAGGTCCACGGATCAGGTTACTCCCACTGTACATCAAGTAGGTAAACTGTTGAGAGAGCGTCAGCATGGCAAATCAGGTGAACAGCTCGCCAAGAGCAGTCCGCTGAGGAAATGGGTAACTTCTAAGGGAGAAGTCAAATCGATTATATCCCGGCTGTCTGCTACGCTCCCTAGGGCAGAAGTTGAAAAATACTGCTCTCAGCAACAAGCACCACAGGTTCCACACTCCTGGCATATATGCTCCACTCCCATCTCCAGCTCTCCTTCAGATAATTCGGAGAATTTATCTGATCAATCTCTTCTGCTTATGACTAAGGGGGGGCATATGGAGGAGGGTCTAAAAGAGCCATCTTCAAGATCAATTATGTAGGCCCTACAATCTCAACGTGCTGAGGCACAAGCCTATTACACACAGGCAAGAGCAGATAACTTACAGATGCAAAAGTCACTTGAAGAGGTTGCTGGGCAGATCAACAACCTCACAACCGATGTCGCAGACTTGCAGGAGAGGATTGTTCGCAATGAGGAATTAGTAACGACAACAGCCAAGTCTATCGAGAATCATGAGGGCCTCCTGAAATCTCTTCAAGTTAAGGTGGAGGATATGGGGGGCGTGGCTTACGAACCAAACAAGATGGCTGTGTAGCTACGGAGCTCCGCGCCACCGTTCCCGACGTGATTTCTCTTCGGGAGGGAAATCCTTCTTTCACAAGTAATGGACGCTGGATATCTTTTCTACATATAGCAGTGAGCCCTTCAATCACTTTAAATGCCGCTTTCACCGAATTTTGACTATTTTTGACGGCGCGACTCGGCTCGTATGTTTAACGCCCGCCATTTTGTTTTCTTTTCATCGCGCCCACCGTGCTTCAAGATGACTCCTCTTGGCTCAGCTTTCCTCTCATGAGTCATAACTGGCGTTTACTTCATTGTGCGCAACAAATGAGACTCTTTATCTATGGAAGCGCTGTTGCTTTGGCTTTTTCTTTTGGCATGTGAATACTGCGGTTTGCCTTCTTTGAGAACAGCCACCATTTTATGCTCCACTCGATGCATTCTATGAGGTGAATACTCTGTGGTTTTGCGGTTCCTTGGCTTTTTTGAGCTAAATCACATTCCCATGAAGGAGGCTTTCTAAATTTGAAAGGTTTTGGAACTTGTGTATAGTCTGACTCTTACAGTAATTTAAGGGTTTAAAGAATCAGTCTTAAGAGTTTAGTTTGATATTCACTAAACTCCACCGTACTTTTATGGGGAGATTGAGGAATCTTAAGCTTACTGCTTCTACCAAAGTTACTGCGTGTTCAGTTTCGGACTCCAACTCCAACTTTAATCAAATGGAGGACCTTTCTTCTCAGAAACCTAATCATTCTTCAGGCATCATTCCAAAAACGCAGCTTTCAAGCAAATTACCTCCAATTTCTACCAAACGGCCAAAAAAAGACCCTCCTTCTCCAGTGAATCCTTCCTCAGCCTCCATGGATATAATCCTTGAAGAGATTTGTGCCCTGAAAACTTTCATAGAGGAAACTAATAAAACTCTACAGTTTCTAAATGATAAATGGTCTTCATTGGATTCACGAGTGCTCATTGTGGAACAAAGAACAGAGTCTCTCCAAGCTTCTTGCTCTCGTATTTCATTTCTAGAGTCTGAAATATCTCTACTCGAGAAACAGGCGGAGGATTTGGAAAATCAAAATCGCAGGAACAATCTTAGACTTTATGGTCTCCCTGAAAATATTGAAGGTTCCAACCCAACTGTCTTTTTCAGTCATTTTTGCCTAAGCTCCTGGACTTACCTGCTACTACTTCTCTTAACATTCAAAGGGCTCATAGACTTGGTCCTAAAATTTCGGCGAAACCATGTGGTGTCATCATGCTTTTTCTGCAATACACAGACCTTCTTCGAGTCCTGTCTGCTGTCAAGTCCAAAAAACAAATTTTTTGGAAAGGTCACCGTCTATTTGTTTCTCAAGATGTAGCTAAAATTACAGCAGATCGTCGGAAGAAGTTTCTTGATCTACGTCCTCAACTACGTTGAATTAACGCCAGATTTGGACTTCTTCATCCTTGTCTCTTCAAGGTTACTTATAAAGAGAAGACTACAACATTTGAAGATCCAGCGGTGCTACAAGATTTCCTTTGTCATCATGGAGCTGATGTCATGGATACTTCAAAACCTGCATAATTATTATATTTGCCTCATGTTGTGTAGTTGTTTTCTTGTCTTGGTTACATATTGAGTGTTGTTTCGCTTATATTTTCGAAATGCTCTAGTACTGTTTTTTGTTCCATATATTTCTCTTATATCTCTCTCTCCCCAATGTTATTACTTTTTTCATTATTAATTTTTCTTCCTTTCATATACAGGTGTTTTATTCCTACAATTTCGTTACCTATCTGATCTTCCTGTTAGGTTGAAGTTTTTGATTGTGGTCCCTCGGGAGTTCGGTGGAGCTTCGCTGCTGTCGCTGTCATCTTCTGGTGTAGTCAATCCCCATTCGTTTTGTATCTGTAGGTATGTTTTTCAGTCGTCTTTTGTATGACTTGTACTGTCTCTTTGTTCTCTATCTTCTCCTTTCTCTTTTTGTTTTCTCTTACATGGTTCCTTTGTTACACTTTCTTTCTCTTTTTTACTTTATTTATTTATCTCTTTCATCTCCCATGTCCTCTTTTCTAAAACAATTGCCCTATCTCTTTTGCCTTCCTTCCCTATATATTTCTCAATCAATTTTAATTCCTGTTCTTGTAAGCATAATGCCTGTTCATACTTTTCTTTTTAAGTTACATTTCGGTTCACAACCTGGAATATTAAAGGATTAAACAATCCTATTAAAAGGCAACGGGTGCTATCTCACCTAGCTAAGTTAAAAACTGATATTGCTTTACTCCAAGAATCTCATATTACTGAAGATGAAGCTTAAAAGCTGAAGAGATTTTGGGTGGGACATGTGTTTAACTCTTCAGCTATGGGTAAGAAAAACGGAGTTTTGATTTTATGTCACAAAAAACTTACATGTTTCCATTGTTCAACAAGAAGCTGATACTGAAGGTCGTTGGGTTATTGTTAAACTTCTTATGGATAAGATTCCTTTAGTTATTTTTAATGTATATGCCCCTACTTTGGTCGATAAGGTTTTTTGGACTAATGTATCTGATAAATTACTTACATTTGATGATGACTATATTATATTTGGTTGTGATTGTAATCAAGTCTTTGACCCCATTTTACATGGAAATTCTAGAATCAAGTTTCTTCCCTCTAAAATGCCTTCAAAATTTACATCCACAATACGTCTCAAAGCATTGGTGGACATTTGGAGACTCTGCCACCCTGACCTTAGAGAATATAGTTTTTATTCGGACTCACATCATTCACAATCCCATATTGATTATCTTTTCCTGAGTAAGTCCCTGGCCCAACATGCCATTCAATCTGAAATTGGTTCTATCTTAATCTCAGACCACGCCCCTGTACTTGTAGATATTGTTATGTTATGTTATGTTAACTGATTTTATAATGCGCATAGCTACCCAAAAAGGGTTTCCCAGCGCAGCCTAGAGGAACCACAACAAATAGAAAAGAAGTAAATACTATTGGTTAAACAGCCAAGCTTTGACTAATTTACGAAATTTTAAGTGAAGCGTTTCTTTGCGGATCGCTATGGGAAGAGAGTTCCACAAGAGAGGACCAAGATAGGAAAAAGAACGGCCACCCATTCTTGTGAGTTTGATCCTGGGAACCATAAATATTTCCTGTGTCGTAGAGTGTAACAGTCGAGAAGGCTGATATTGGCGGACAAGTTTTTGCAGGTATTGAGGGGCAGTTCCAATCTTAATCTTAAACATATAGTCCAGGGCTTTAAACTTAGTCCGACTTTCCACTCTAAGCCAATGTAAATCTCTCAAAGCATTGGAGATAGAAGTCATTCTTGGGATTTTATAAAGCAGCCTAGCAGCAGAGTTCTGCACCACCTGGAGCTTACGTAACACATCCTTGTTTGCTCCCAAAAGAAGAATATTCCCATAGTCCAGTCTGGATGTAACAAGTGCCTGGACTACCGTCCTTTGGGTAGCATTGGGGAGCATCCAGATGATTTTCTTCAACCATTTTAAAATGGTGAAGCAGGTGGCTGCAGTTTTTACCGCATGTTGTTTCATGGATAATTTATTATCCATAATGAATCCCAGATTGCTGGCTTGAGAGGTGGGCGAGGTAAGGGTCCCATTTCACTGGGCCAATGTTGGGGGCCCCAAAGGTCCCCATTTTTCCCAAAAATGAGGACCTCCGTTTTTTCACCATTGAGCTTGAGTAGATTGGTTTGCATCCAAGATGCAATGTTACTCAAGCCCATTTGAAGAGTTGAAGGACCTTGCAGATTTCCCGCAGATAGGGAGAAAATTATTTGGGTGTCATCAGCGTAAGAAAAAAGAGACAACCCAGCCTCCTCTGCAAACACAGCCAAAGGTTGTAGATAGATATTGAACAGAAGGGGACTTAAAATTGATCCCTGAGGTACCCCATAAGGAGAAAAAAGAGTTTTAGAGGTAGCTCTCGACGAAAAAACTTGAAAGGTCCGTTTAGATAAAAACGAAGTCAACCAGCCAAGTGCTGTCCCGGTAATGCCAAGTGACTGCAAGGATTTAATTAGCACGGTATGAGAAACCGTGTCAAATGCGGCACTCAAATCCAACAATATGAGGGCCACTGTGTTACCAGTATCTAAATGTTGACGCAACATTTCGGTAACACCAAGGAGAGTCGTCTCGGTGGAAAAACCCGCTCTGAAACCAGACTGAGAGGGGTGTAAAAGTTCGAAGATTCAATAAATTTGGATAGTTGTAAGTTTACATGTTTTTCCAAAATTTTGGAAAAAATAGGAAGTAGGGAAATGGGCCTGAAATTAGATGACTGATCAGCATTAGCCTTTTTCAGCAGTGGAAGGACCATAGCATGTTTCCAATCGGACGGAACCAAAGCCTCTTGAAGTGAGGCATTGAGTAGTTCCATAATAATTTCCAATGAAGGCTGCTCAAGTTGTAAAAGTACAGGAGCAGGAAGAAGATCACAGGGAGATCCTGATTTGATACTGCCTAAATTTTTTTTAAAAGAATTAATATCAAGAGGCGCCCACTTTTCCAATTTCATAGGAGGTTCCACTATAAGAGTGGGTTCAAGAGGGAAGCTGACTGAATAGGCACCAAGGGCTTAATTTTATCCAGTGTCAGATATATTTGCTCCACTTTACTTACAAAAAAATTGGCAAGAGTGTTGCATTGAAATTCATTTAGGATAGGAGAAGTGGGCTGCGTATCCGAGCCAGCCAATTTTTTCACCATTGTGAACAAAGTGCGAGAGCAATTTTGTGCCTTGGAAATAGAAGAGGAAACATATTCCGCTCGAGCTAGTTTACATAGAACATGATATTTTTTTAGAGCAGTTTTATCCCTTTTTCTCCTCACCCAGGAAGATGGCGTTTTAATAATTCCCTACTCCTTGATCCTATTTTTTGTCAAAAATTCAATTCCTTTGCCTCTGAGTTCTTTACTATCAATAATACCCCGGATTCTCCCTTTGTTATGGTGTGGGATTCCTTTAAGGCTGCTGTCAGAGGTTTTATCATACATTTTTGCTTCACAAAAGAAAAAATCCATAGAAGCCCAATCCTCTCAACTACTTAATAAAATTAAAGAATTAGAATATACATATTATCATTCAAATAATGAGTCCTCTTTGAAAAATCTTATTGACGCTAAACTTACCTTTAATAGACTATCTACTGATGCTGCCTCTAATTACTTATTGAAAAGTAGTTCTCATTACTATGGAGGCCAAAACAAAATGGGAAAATTACTGGCTAACTATTTAAAAGTAAGGAAAGAAAGAAAGAAAATAGAATCTCTGCAAAGTCCTGGCGGTACTCCTATCTTCAAAGATAAAGATATTTTGAACGAATTTGTCTCATTTTATAACGATTTATACACTCCTGAAGCACTGCCAGAACAGTCCGATCTTCTTTCCTATTTTCAAACCATTCCTTCTCCTCCATCGAGTCACATTGATTTTGAACCTTTGGAAACTGATAATTCTTTAGCAGACATTTCCCACGCTGTTTCGGTGTTGCGTCGTGGGAAAGCACCTGGCCCAGATGGCTTTGCCATTGAATTTTATAATCACTTTGCGAAAATCCTTTTGCCAAATCTTTTACTTCTATTTCAGTCTTTTTCTGACAATGGCTCTTCTCAGGGCACGTTTCAAGAGGCATTGATTTGCTTAAATCCTAAGGAAGATAAGGATCATTCTCTTTGTAAGAACTATCGGCCTATTTCTTTGGTCAACACAGATTATAAGATCTTTGCAAAGATTCTGGCACTTCGTATTGATCCTATTCTACCCGATCTCATTGGCTCTGAACAATCAGGTTTCGTTAAGGGGAGACTTGCATCTGACAACTCACGAGTCCTTTTTAATGTTTTAAGCAAAGCTTCTTCCTTGGATCACCCTATTGCCGCGATTGCCTTAGACGCTGAGAAAGCTTTTGATAGAATTGGTTGGGATTTTATGTTTCATGCTTTAAAATGGGCTGGTTTTCCGTCTAAATTAATTGCTTTAATTTCTTTATTATACTCAGGTCCCCAAGCTTCAATATTTGTCAACTTTATGACTTCTGACTACTTTTCATTTCGTAGGGGAGTACGACAGGGATGTCCCTTATCTCCTTTATTATTTTTTATAGTTTTGGAACCCTTTTTAACTAAAATTAGACAGGATGATCGTATTACTGGATTTAATTTTGGTCCTCATCAGGTTAAAATGTCAGTTTACGCTGATGACATTCTTTTTTACTGTTCTAATCCTGAATACTCTCTTACTCCTTTTCTTCAACAGGAGACCTTCTTCTCTAAAATCTCTGGTTATCGTCTCAACGCTGAAAAATGCGAAATTTTGCCTTTAAATGTTTTGTGTCAAAAACATCTTTTTGAGCATTCCGGGTTCTCTTGGCAACCACTTAAAATCAAATATCTGGGTTTATGGTTCGCTCCTTTATTATCTGAAACGTTAAAGCTAAACTTTAATTATATTATTAAAAAATTGAACGACACTATTACTCGCTGGCATCCCCTCTTTCTATTTTGGTGGGGTCGTCTAGACTCAATTAAGATGATGCTCTCTCCTCTTATATTATATATTATCTCCATGATTCCTATTCATATTCTTAAGTATTACTTTAAGAAAATTGATTCTACTTTAATAAAATTCTTATGGAAGGGTAAACCTTCTCGTATAGCCTAATGGAGGTCTTAGATTTCCTGACTTTAAAACATACCATTCCACTTTTTCATTAAAACAAGCTACTCGATGGATATCTACGTATCTTCCTTTATATCCCTCTCTTTGGTTTAAAATGGAGAACTTTTTTATTGCTCCTTTCGACTTTCAGGAAATCTTAACCTTCACTTCCAACACTGCTTTTTTGCGCTCTCCTATCATTTTCCATTCCCGTAAACATTTGGTCCCTATACTACCTTCATCATATCCCTCTAATAGTTCCTTTCATCAACAATCTATTTGGCATAATAAATCATTACGGATTCGTAATCGTACTATATACTGGAAATCTTGGCATTCTAGAGGTTTAAGTTGGATATCCCAGCTTATATCTGATAACCAACCCCATACCTTTTCTGATCTCCTATTTCAATTTTCCCTACCTTCGTCCTCTAGATCGCAATATAATCTTTATCCTTCTCTCATCCAATATCTCAAAAATCTACATAGTACTAATGATCTTTCCTATTTTGTACAGAAACTTATTCCCAATATTAGACAATTCCCCCTCAGCATCCACTATATACAAATCTTTGCAGCTTCCCCCGGACAGACACAAAAGAAAGGTTAAATTGGCATGGGAAAAGGATTTTTCACAGGAGTGGCCAATTACTACTTGGGATAGAATATGGTCAAAAATTCATAAAACCTCTCGGGCTGCAAACACCACACAAACCCTTTTTTTCATTTATCATCGAGTATTATTTTCCCCTATGTCTTTAGCATCTTTTTCATCAGAAATACCCTCTACTTATTGGTCCTGCCCTTACCCTACTGCTGACTTAAAACATATGTTGTTTGAATGTCCTCCAATTCATCAATTTTGGAAACTAGTCTGGTCCCAAATTAAGAACATTTTTAAAGTTCAGATCCTTTTTCTTTCACACACATCTTCCTAGGTACTATATCCTCCCAATGGCCTCAATCACCACTGAGTTTTAAGCTTTTAGATTTATTGTTAGCTATCGTATTTCATTTAATAACCTCTAATTGGAAACAAGCTGATAAAGTCACTTTCAGATCCTGGTGGAATGCAGTCTGTTTTCATCGACTAGATACTAATTATGTCTCCGCCATATCTCTAGCAATTAAAAGGGATCTTCTATGGCTCCCTTTGACTACTTATTTATCTCTAACTGCCTCTTTAAATGTTGCTTCTAAAAATAGATCAGATGATGTACGGAAACCACCTTAATTTCTCCCTTTGCCTCCTCACTTTCAGATGATTAGTTAGTCATTTACTATTGAATGTTTATTATTCTGTTTTTCAATCTCATTTATTGTTATGCTTACAATGCTAAATACTTTACATAATATGCTTATCTTCAATTGTTCTACATTAATTACATTTTGCTTTATCTCCCTTACCCTTTTTCCTCATTGCTTTATATGATGCATTTTATCTTTTGTATACAGCGTGATAATTATATCATTATATATTTCTACTTTATTTAATCATCTTTATGTTAAATAGGTTTCGTTATATCATTATATTGCTGTTCTCCCTTTTTTTGTTATTCTTTAATAAATTCAAACTTTTAAAAAAAAGATGGAGGATATGGAAAATTGACATAGGCGAAACAATCAGAGAATTTTTGGGATACTGGAAGGCAAAGAGGGCTCTGACCCTCGGCAATATATGGTTCAATTGTGCATGAAGGTTTTTCCTGATTTAAGTGACTGGGATTGGGATTCACAAATACAACACGCTCATTGGCTTCCTCTTAATCGTAATGTCTCCGGTACTAAAACAACACAACCCCGACCTATGTTGATATACATTGGGAACTTCCTCCTCAGACAAGCCATCTCTCTTACTGCTCGACCTACGTCACCAGTGGTAATCGATAATTTGTCTATTGTTGCTTGCTCTGACCTATGTAGAGCCACAATGGACCGGAGATGGAAGCTGCAGCAGTTTATTGATTCATTTAAAGCAGCAGGTGCTCAAGCCGTTTTGCAGGAACCTGCCAGCTTCAAAATTATGAAAGACGGTCGGTCCCGTATGTGTTATTCTGAAGAGGATGTGGCCCAGGCCTTAGCCTGGGTCAAAGGGGGGAATACTCATATGTCACTATCTAATAATGTATGAAATGATAATATGCTACAATGGCACTAAAGTTCTGCTCTGTCTCTTTCTTCTCTATTTTTACTTCCTTGTTTTTCTGGCTTATGCCGTTCTACTATTCTGTTATTCTTCAAACTATGATATTTGATGTATGGGTGGGTGGGGGTCACGGAGTGGACGGGATGGGGGCTCTTCTGGGCTGTTTTCCATCAACGGCTCTAGAATGGGGTGATTCCTTCCCTAGGGCACAGGGGGGTGTGGGGGTTTTTGTGGGTGGTGGTACTTGCAGTGGGCATTAGACTCCAAATTAATGCCACGGATGGTTCCATCCAGTTTATTCAGGCTAATCAGCCCACATGCACAGGGTGGGGGTGAGAGAAATAGGTCATAATAGGTTGAATTCAAACAGGATTTATATTGTGGTTTTTGTATATCTGGGGCTCACATTGGAATATCCAAATACAGGAACTCAGATTCTGTTATTTTTTTTAGATGGCTAAGATTAAATGTATGTGTTGGAATGTGTCAGGGATCAATGCAGGGTCCAAGCGATTACTGGTATGGGAAGAAATTACACATTATAAACCTCATTTGCTGGCGTTAACAGAGACCCACTTGGCGTACAAAGATAGGGCCCTACTTAAGGATCTAGGGTACAATACGATTGCTTGTACAGCACAGTCTGTAGCTATTCGAAGGGTGGCGATGCTCTCTCCTAAAAAGTTTCAGGGCCAGGTATTAAAGACTGCAGCGGATTCTAGGGGGGATGGGTTTTAGTACAGCTGCTGTTATATTCTGTTAAATTTGTATTTTGCGTTGTTTATGGTCCAAATATTGATGACCCTGAAATATTTGATACACTTTCTCTGGAATTATTGAGCTGGGCGGGGGAATTGGTTTTAATGGGTGACTTGAATTATGTGATGAATTATAGCATAGATTCTACTAATCGTAGGGCCACTGTGCGTAAACCCAGAATTAGGCTCTCTTTGAATGACCTAACTAATCTATATGGCATCTGTGATGCCTGGCGGACTCTATATCCAACAGATCCTGGTTATACATATTATTCACATCCTCACAAACAATACTCAAGAATTGATATGGTCTTTATTAAGCATATGTGGCTTGAAACTATGGAAATATCAGTATGTCCAAGGATAGTCTCCGACCACAACCCAATTTATTTCCAATTCTCCCTGGATGGAAGTTGTGATGGGCCTAGTATTCCTAGGTTTATGTTTCCCTGCCACTCACTAACTAATAAGGATTATATTAATCTTATTTCGGGGTCTCTTAAGTAGTTTTTTACTACTAATAGAGGGTCAGCCTTGCCATCAATAGTATGGGACACTATGCAGGCCTATGTGCGCTGTATTACGTTGCAATATATAGTCAAACTAAATAGAGCCATTTCCACTGAGACTAATTCTCTATACCAAACGGTTCGCCGCCTGGAACAACTTCATGCACTTAAAATTACACAGGGTGCTATTGATGCAGGCTAAATATTTACTCAACTGCTGGAGATGCGGGCCCGTGCTGGACGGCGATTGAGGGAACAGATAGCTACCAGATTTGTCAAATATAAGAGCCTCCAGTATGAATATGGAGAAAGGGTCGGCAGAGTATTAGCATACCAAATTACAGAAAAGCAAAGTATGGGTAACATTCAGGCCATCAAGGGACTAGATGGGAAGCTTTATTCAAACCTCACTGCTATTTTAGAACTATACAGTGAGCCACCAGAGTTCGATCAATCCAAATGCATAAAATATATTCAAAGCTGCAATCTTCCATCTTTAGCAGAGGACCAGTCAAAGGACCTACAGTCAGATATTTCAAGGTTGGAAACTGAGTCTGCACTAATGGCCCTGTCCTCAGGTAAGGCTGCAGAGGTGGATTCGTTACCCATTGAGTTTTATAAGCTATTCAGGGATATATTAAGTTTGGAATTTGCGTTTGTCGCTCAATTTATTCAGGCAGGAGGCCCAGTCCAAACAAGTTGGCAAATAACTAACATTGTGGTCTTTTTGAAAAAAGCGAAACTGGCTGAGGATATGGGCTCATATTGGCCAATTTTTCTTATTAACAGTGATGCCAAATGGTACGCTAAAATTTTGGGTTCCCGCCTTAATTCAGTAATACCAGTTTAGTATCCCCACAGCAACACGGGTTTGTCTCGGGGAGGGACACTATTGCTCACATTAATACAGCAATTGCTGCATTCGACATCGCCGAGAAGTGCAATATGAATATGGGCATGATATTACTTGACGCCGAGAAGGCTTTTGACCGTGTTGCATGGGAGTACTTATGGATCACGTTGTCTGCCCTCGGTATAGGGGAAGATTTTATTAAAATGATTCGGGCACTTTATGAGACACCACGCGCCCGGGTGGCACACGCCGGGAGCTACTCAGGATTTTTTCAGATCTTTCGTGGGACAAGGCAGAGGTGCCCACTATCCCTTCTCCTTTTTGCCTTGTACTTGGAGCCCTACCTACAATCCCTCTCTAGGAATTTAGATATCCAACCATGGGCTCATGAGGGCCAACAATTGAAACTAAATGCATATGCTGACGATGTCGCGATTTTCTCTTCAAATCCGGCAATAGCAATTACTCAGATTGCTTATGAAGCACGCTTATTCTGCCACTTTTTGGGCTACAAATTGAATTTATCTAAAACCCAGGTTCTTCTGAATTTGTCTCCTGATGTTCCTATTGCTGGGTCCACTACTTCAGTGGTTTATTTTGGTGTTAAGCTTTGCCCTGCGGTCTCGAACATAGTTAAGCTAAACTACGAACCTTTATTAGCAGCAACTATTGCTAAATTCAAATCATGGAGTAAAGTCCCACTTACTATATTAGGACGGATAAATATCATTAAAATGAATATTCTTCCTAAATTTCTCTATTTTTTCAGGGCAATCCCGCTACAGGTTTTAGACTCCTTTTTTAGAAGCCTCGAAGGTGCAATAGGCAGTTTTATTTGGGGCTCCAGGCGGGCAAGGCATGCTATCTGACTTTTGAAAACGTCTTACACGAGAGGAGGGCTCTCACACCCAGATTAAAAGCTTTATCTCTGGGCCGCCTTTACTGGACGATTGCGTAGTTTACTGACTCAGGGTGAGCCGGATCTCATACCACTCTGTTACCGGCTTGCTCTTGGTCCCAATGCTAGCCTATTTTTTTATCGACTAAATAATCCCAACTACTATAAAAGTGTCCGCTTTAAGATATTTAAAGATATTATTTTCATATGGAAGGGGATATGTAAGACATATTCTGTTGGTTCTATTAACGAAGACACTCCCGTTTGGGACAACCCTGCCTTCCTCTTCCTCCTCCTTCTCCTCTCACAGGACCTAACCTGCAGAGTCTGGTCTGATTGTGTATTAAAACAATGGGTCAACTTTTTGACCTAGATGGTTTTAGAGCCTTTTCTGAGTTACTAGAGTCTTTTGGGCTTCCCCGTCACTCTTTTTTTTTTTCAATATCTTCAATTGAGGGATTTCATGCGGACGAGTGTTAAGCCAGCACAGGATATCGATAGGTCCGATTTCTCTTCATTATATTTTAAGCCGGGTATTAAACCCACTATAAGCATGATGTATCAAGCATTTTTACAATTTGGCGTGGAAGACACTTCATTATTAGCATAAAAATGGAGCAGGCTGCTATCATCTGAAGTATCGGCTGAAAAAATTCAGCGGGCCTTAGACTTGCTAGATTGCTCGGTACACTCTGTCAACCTAAAGCTACAACAGTAGCGCACGCTGTGTCTTTTATATTACACCCCAGATGTCATTGCTAAATTGAGAGCAACTGCCTTAACAGGTAGCACTGATAGGACAAGATGCCCCAAGTGCAATCTCTTTGCGGCTGACGTCCTGCATATGTTGGCACTCTGCCCTTGTTTGCAAAAATTCTGGGAAGGGGTGGTGAATTACCTGGCATTCATTTTGGATGCACCTTTTAATTTATCTGATAAGGACAAAATGATGGGTATAAAGCACAAATTTGTGGGGGGCTCTCAAAAATGTATTATAATCATGATGGCCTCTGCCCGGCTCTGTATTGCGAGGCCATGGATCTCAAGGAGTGCTCCTGAGGTCTCTGAGTGGCGGGCCCTTATCTATCAAATATATGAACTGGAGCTGGGTCTAGCTAAAGCAAGGGGTCTTGCATCACTCCAAAAATTTAATAGGATCTGGAAAAATTTTAGACGGGACCTTTTTTATGTTGATAATGATTAGTTGAAAGATGAAATGTTTGTATCCCTGCTATGTCATGTAATTTAATCTAATCTCGGCCAGTCTTTTAATTTAATTATTTGTGTAATTTTGGAGAGTGTGTTAATGTTTAAGTGTGATTATTGACATTAGTCTCCTTCTTTGTCACAATTCTATCCTGTATGAATTATCATTAATTGTTCCTCTTATGACCAATAAAATGTTATAAATAAAAAAAAAAAGGAAAGGTGAACAACATTCTGCAAGCCCTTCCAAAAAACGCTATCCAGATCTCAATCCACATCACTGTAGCGCTGGCAAAAATAACACTAATGGCCTTCTTTCAAACGAGTAGAGATGTAACCGAGAGACCCTCAGGACAATCAAATCAGGGTCACCGCTCGACCAAGCCCCTCCTGATATCATAAGGAGAGGAGAAAACACTATCCTAGCTGAACTGACTGACCTTTTTAACCAATCACTTCACAGCGGCACGGTCCCCTTTGCTTGGAAACACCCAGAGGTCAAACCCCTCCTAAAAAAGCCCACACCCGATCCACTACAGGTAGAGAATAATCGGCCAATATTACTACTTCCTGGGGTGAGTAAGACCATAGAAAAGTATGTTAATAAGCATCTGTCCACCTTTCTAGAGGCTCACTCCGTCCTTCACCCAACTCAAACTGGGTCAGGCAGGGCAGCAGCACCGAAACCACTCTTTTCGCTGCAACAGAAGAGCTTAGATACATTCTGGACTAAGGCGGCTCAGCAGCAATGATTCTGATGGACCTGAGCATGGCCTTCAACACTGTTTCACACCCTGTCCTTATCTAAAGGGTAGAGGAGGCAGGAATAGTTGGAAGCATGCTCAAATGGCTCACAGCTTTCCTACAGCATAGGAGCCTTCATGTCCGGGAGACTCGACACTCCGCAACATATGCATTACAGTGCGGAGTACCACAGGGATCTTCTTTAAGTCCCACACTCTTCCATCTCTATGTACGCCCACTGACAGAAATAGTGCAGGCTCATGGGTTCGCCCTGGACTCTTTCGCAGATGACACATAGCTCGTCAACCCGCTCTCTGCAGACACCAATAATCCCTCGAATCAGTTAAATGCATCCCTTAAACAAGTAACAAACTGGATGTCTGACAGCTGTTTGAAACTGAACTGGGAAAAACAGAGGTCTTAGTCGTAGGAAACAATCCATCCAGCTGGTTGGAACATAACTGGCCTGACTGTCTTGGATCACTTCCCACGCCCTCCCCTTCAGTCAAGAGCCTGTGATTCTAGATAGATGACAGGCGATCCATAGAAGTCCAGGCCAAGAATTTGGCTGCTTGCTGCTTTGGACTTCTCCACTCTTTAAGAAAACTACTAAGCTGGCTACCATCTCCACTCCATAGAATGGTGATACAGGGACTAATCAATTCACGTCTGGTTACGGGAATTCCCTCTACCCAGGCAGCCCCAAATATGTGACAAATCCACTGCAGGTAATGCAGAACGCCGCAGCATGTACTCTCTACAAAATCCCCAAGCGTACATCAGCAGCACCAGCATTGGCAGCCCTGCACTGGTTGCCAATCCAGAAGAGAATACAGTTCAAATCCCTCTGCTTGGTGCATCACACCATGAACAAAAGTGGCCCCCAGCTTATTCAACGTCTGGTAATCCCCTACACGCCTAGAAGAACTTTACGATCCGAGGGTCACAACCTACTACTGGTCCCAAGGTTCAAGAAAGCAAGATGCAGTGGAAGCGCTTTCACTTATCTAGCACTCAAACTGTGGAACGCTCGCGCCCTGCACATAAAACTGGACAGATCAGAATTCAGCTTCAGTAAACAGCTGAAAACACACCTATTCTAGCACTAGGCAGGCACTCCGCACCAATACCGGAGATTTACTACCAGCGCTGGGATAGAAATTCAGAATAATAAAATAGAATCAAAAGATAGACGCCCACAAAATATGTGGTGTTCTCAACCGAGCTATACAGTATTAGAGAACTAGAATGTGAATCTAGTCACGTACGAAGAGGACTAGCAAAGTATTGTTGGAAAATTAAGGTATCAGAAATGACAGCCGTCAAAAGTAAAGGCTCCTTAAACCAAAACCACGATGTGAAACGACTAGAAGAGAGCATGATCATGTGAGGTGAGATACAAAAAGACTTTGTTTGAAGCTGGAATGTACACAGATGGCAGCCATGGAGACAGAAGCATCACCAATGAGTCTCTATGATAAACAAATAGCTGTATAAATCTAGTCATATACTGACATTCAAAAAAGTAGAGCCAGTAATTAGGGATTTGTAAAGACAGCCACAATAAAGAGAACATATTGTCCTGGGAATCTCTATAGTAAGCAAATAGCTGCAATGTCAGTGTAATCATGTACTGAATGAGTAAGTAGATCTATTACCATAGTATAAACATGTCTCAAGATGGCAGCCATGATTGCCTTAACTCCCACATATAGATTCTATAATTAGTCCAGAAATAAAGTAGAAATTCAATATCAAGTGTGGTGAACAATGTCATATATATTGCCAGGAGTTTGAATATGTCTACAGATGGCGGTCAATGAGGGATCACTTGCCTCTAACGAAGACTCTATCATAGACAAGCACTAAGTGATAGTTATGCAATAAGATCGAAATGTTACAATAAGTCATTAGTTTGACTACCACAAACACCCATACAGTTCCTCATATCAAACCTATGATAAAGTATACTAGCGTGGACACAATATATCTTTAAGTCAATACGGTGATTTCCAAGGTAAGCACTGTGATTTTTAAGTTGAAACGTCCTTCAGAAGTGGTCCACTAGAACAATGGATGATGGAAACTAGTCTAAAATCTCATCATAGTTAGAGAAACCTAAATGTCCCATCTAATATGGTTCAATTAAATAGATCTGTTGTATGGTCACAGATGAAAAGTATTCGTAAGGGTATTACGTTGATTATTAAGATGTTTATTGTTTTCTTTTCAGCATAAATAACACTTTCTAGTGCATTTTTGAACTGCAGTATAAGCCCTGATGAAATTATAGAATCAATCGTTAAATACGCTTTGGCAAAAGGCAATATCGATAATGGTTTTAATGAAAAGAAGAAAATATTTTACATAGTTCACCGCATTGGATTCGATTTACTTACTATTTGATGACAGTCAAATAATGTTTAGAAACAATGCTAATCAAAGAAAATCATCTCTTCACTTGTAATGGATATATTAGTGCACCGTCAGTGTCGGTGACAATGTGTGATTGGTGATCGTGAGACAGAGGATCACCCATTGGTTAGCACTATGGTCATGTAATCACATCTCTCCAATACTGGATTTTGTACAGATATGACATACAGCTGGATCTCCCCAGACTCACAACAGTGATGTCCCCTGATCACACTACATAACAACTTACACCAGGGCACTTGGGACAGACTCCTAACATATATCCATCTTAGCCCACATAAAACAGTATTATTTGTTTCTTTTTTTGTCTTCGACATCGAAATCAGAGACACGGAGAAGTGTCTCAATGCTAATGCAGATGACAAGTACCGTGTACCTAAGCCACTGTAACCCCTGATGATAAAGCTGACCGCTATACCAGAAGAGAGTTGCTAAACAACCTAGTTTTCCATTGTTTCCTGAAGTTGTAGTTTTTGCATTGTAAAATCATGCCTACAGGTAGTTGGATCCCTGCAGGAGCGGTTCGATTTTCAACCGGCCTGAGATCTGGGGTATCTGGAGATTTTGAACAAAATACGCTGACTCGAGTCATCGAGTTGTTACGTAGTATATGAACTTTCACCTTAAGAAGATTGACCCCACATTGTAGCGTGCTCTATGTGGAAAACAGAAATATTTAAACCAGACTCTTTTCACCACAAAGAGCCAATGCAAGCCCACCAGGTTTAGAAACAGGTTATAATCCTCTTGAGCCCCAGGATTAGCCTGGCGGCCATATTGTGCATAACACTGAGTCTACGTATCAGATAGTTTGGAAGACCTACATACAGCAAATTACCATAGTTCAGGCAAGAAGTAATATCCATCTGGACCACAGTCTTCCTGCAATTAATAGGTAGAAGAGAGGGAATCCTCCTCTGAACTTTCATGGCAGCAAAGGAAGTATCTTGCATTAATGTTGCCAAGAGCACCTGCTACTAACAAATGGCATTTGATCGTCACTATCTGCCCCAAAATGGGCAGCTTTACCTAAAAGATACTAAGCTTCTTAGTAAAACCATCAGGCCCCATTCAGAAATCAAGATTATGCTCCCACAAGTCAGTGAATATGACATAGTTGCCCTACCGGAAATATAGACAGAGGCACCATCAACCGAGCTCAGTCTGACTCTGGTCTGCGGTGGGTTTCTCAGAAAAAATCTGGAAGACACCCAAACCTGCGATAGCTCACAAGGTTATACCAGAAGGGGAATGTGCACTGTGCAAATGTCTTTAACAGAAAATAACATAACGCATTACACAGCTACACACCAGTATATCTCTCAAATGTTGTCCAGTCATACCAGCTCTCAAACAGCCAAAACCCTCCTGAGGTATTGGAGAGGCCTGCAGACCCTCTGATGACTATGCCAGAGTCTTCCGGACTGTGTCCCGGACACCTACGGTACAGTATCATCCGTTAAGCTCACACCCACCACGCTCAGTCCAGCCACAGTTAGTGCATTACAATCTGTCCTATTCTGGGCTGATGCACTGTTTCTTCTGTAGCGTCTTTGAGTGCACTGCGGCCATCATGGAACACAACCGCGTCTCTGTTTCTCTTAGAGACCTGCTCCAGCACCTGTGTTCGCCTCGCTGTTCCAGGCATGGCACTCTGAGGTGCCCGTTGTGCTTTACAAATGTAATAAATAAAAAATAAACGCACTCAGCCTTCTTCAGTCACCATAGAACCATTTCGAGTAAAATCTGCAGAGAACTCCAAAACCATCAATAAATTTTTTTTTTCATAAATTAAAAAATGGCACAAATATGATTTAATGTCGAGTCATTTCACTTCGCTTTTTTCAAAAAGTCTTTGGGGCGCAAGTGCCAGACCACCATCCCAGCCATCTTACACTGCAATCTTCCTTGACCAGTGTAGTTGGTCGAAGCTGTTTAAAAACACACACTTGTGACCTTGTTTTCAAAAGGTGCTGTGGAAGTGGCTTGAGTCTGACCCCCTGTATCCACCTCATGAGCTATGGGGTGTGTACACGTTTTTACATCTACAAATGTGCAATCTGGCAGTGTGTGGATTCTGGTCCATGGACGCTTGACAAGACTGAGGTCCTCCTGAGGGTCCCCATCCGGTGTATATCAACAGCAGCTAAGACAATAAAAGAAAACAACTCACATACGTGTCATCTGGAGGTACATGTTCTCCAACTTTAATTCAGATGGACCTTTTGAATGATGGAAGACGACATCTTGACTTGCTGGTTAGACACATGTGTGGGTGGATGGAGGAATGCTTCGGCGTCGGTGAATGAGCCGGAATCCATACAACGCAAGATACTTTTTATAAAGATCTATTAAGAAACTGCGAGGCAAACCCTACTTTTCTTTTCTGTTACAAAACAAACCAAACTTTATCTAAATTACAGTAAATTGGCCAACGCGCACGAACTGCGCTTGCAGATTGAATGATTGCACAGAGATGCGGGGTTTCCTTCCACATATGGATGATGAGAAGTGCATGTCATTCCAGTGTACTATGAGAAGATTACAAGGGCCTGAGAGCCTGAGGGGTGTGAGCAGAGAGGCACTCACCATGGGAGGAGGGGATCCCTCATTCAGGGGCAGACTGTAAACATTCTGACAATGGTGCGACCAGTGTGGAAATGGCAAGCATGAAAAACGTTGTGTAATGACATAGAGAGCCACACTGGCTGCAAATGTTGGCAGACAGAAAAAACAACGGTTGCCAGCAGTGGAATGAATGAACTGGCCAACCATTGGTTCGCGCTCTACAGGTCACATGACTTGGTGATCATCGTTGGGGGCTGAAAGGAGAGTACCATGTTAGGCTCAAAGTCCACAATCGGTCACTGTGAAGCCCACTGTTAGCAGGAGGTCCATACAGACTGAGGGCCTCGGCCCTGAAAGGGGTAGAAGCATTGCAGAGGGTGCCGGGGACTCTTAGCCAACTATCAGACTATTTTGGCATACAAGTGGAAGTTTTGCTTGAAGTGTCTGGATATGTTTTTTTAAACTCAACAATTGGTGGGAAGGAGAAGATTCAGTATATATTCTTTAAACAAAACAAATCAAGCACACTCTACACATTCTAGTATGCTCTGCAGAAAACCCTGATGGTGCACAATAGGTGGTGAGATTTGGCCTTTGAGAATCATATATCCCCTTTAGTCAATACTTTATCTTTCTTTCTCTTTTCTCCAAATCAGCGTCATCATGTGGAGATCAGAAATTGAATTTTTTAGAGGAGACCACCCACCTTACGTTTTTTTGGCGTTATTTCCTCTTTAGTGATCCTTTTTGCTTCTCCTGCTTCAGCCCGGTTCCTGCCACCACTTTGCAGCCTGTCTGGGGGGACTCCAAGTCCCAGGATTCCTGCTCTCCCAGGAGGGAGGAGCGTGCCTGACATTTCGCGCTAAAAAGCGCTCCAGACTCCCGCAGCGCGGGTCGCTGCTTCAGCCCGGTTCCTGCCGCCACTTTGCTGCCTGTCTGGGGGGACTCCAAGTCCCAGGATTCCTGCTCTCCCAGGAGGGAGGAGCGTGCCTGACATCTCGCGCTAAAAAGTGCTCCAGACTCCCGCAGCGCGGGACGCGCCCGGGCCAAGGGCAGGCCCGTCCTTGCCCGGAAGAGGCAGGGCCACCCCCCTTTCATCTGGTCTACAGACTATGGACTGTGTCACTACCTATTTGGTCACACCCTGTCAGGTACTGTTCAATTGTGCGGCTACCCTGCCTAATTAGGACTCCAAACATTGAACTCATTGTCCTAATATATCTTATGTTTGTGTTTGCATGTGAGGGAATTAAGTTTAACTTCTGTCTACTGTTAACATTGAGTCTCTGTATATTCTTGGCTTGGTTGGACGGTCCTTAATTCTTAAAAAACTTAAAGCCTTTAAGAATGGGGAAAAGAAAAACCATGGAGGGAAGTGGAGGTGGGGTTGGAGGGGGAAGCATCGGGAAGGATAATAAGGGGAAAAAGGCCAGGAAAACACAGAAACAGAAATACCCAGGCAGTAACTGCGTCCTGGATCGGATAGACACACTTATTACTGAGTGTGAGGGCATTTTAGAGGGTGATATATCCACACAGGCTGATAGTTTTGATTTATCCCAACGCCCCGCGCACTCTTCCAACCGCAGCCCAGGACGTCAGCCAACTATTCCAGCCATGTTCCATAAGCCTGCCAGAGGAGGAAGCCCTGCAATCCAATTGGATGGAACTTCAGATATTGGGGAGGGAAGTCAGGTTCCCAGAAAGCTCATATGTGATAACTTTCAATTGTTGGGAGCCGATATCTCCTGTACCAATAGGTTTTCTCCCCTAGCAGATTCACTCGAGTGTGTTAGGGTGGACACCCAGTTGAGCACTTCTCCCTCTCTGCCCCCCAGACTCCCTCATTTGCCTAGCACACAGTTAGGCACTAGTCTTTCCAGCGAACCCCAGGAAACGTATCATCTTATTAACGCCCTTAGGTTGGAAGTAGTGTCTATGCGAACAATGATTGAGGGTCTAACTTCTATGGTCAAACTCTTATTACAATTGACTCTGCTCATCCAGAGATTATAAATCCCAATTCAAGACAGTCATTCCAATCTAGCCAGGTAAATCACCCCACACGCAAGGCAGATACTGTAGACAAGGGCTCCTGTAATAAGGTTTCCAACCGGTCCGTCTCTCCTGTCACATCTCAAAAGAAAGCGACCCCTCTTGTGTGGCCAAATCGCCCAAATGAGACTAGTTAAACCCGGCACCAGCGTGAACCTGCACCAGACCCTCCCCTTTGCCCAGGATAGGAAATCTCCTACATAGTCCTCATCAGCAAAGGATTAATTTGCCCAGTCCGAACCCGTTTCAGGCTTCTATAATCTGTATGGTTAATGTACCTAAATACGATGATAGAAACGGCAAGGAAAGTGCAGATTCCCTGACCAACAAAGCAATACATTGGATTCGTTATGTTAGGGGATGCCGTTCAGTCATTTGTGAAGATATCATCAGAGCACATAGACTTACTTCCCGAGTTCATCCACTAGATTGTATTGACCTCACGTTAAAGGGACAAGCCCTCGCTGAAAATCTCCTTGCCCTGGAATTTCATACATCCTCTCCAGATAACTCTTCCATCCAGTTCAGGCATTTTCCACCCATTAACCCTTATGGGGGTTCACCTGGGAAACCACCCTCTTGTTTAGCAGGATCCTCTTCCTTGGAGGCTAATGATTGACTGCTGAACAAGTTTCAAAATCATCTGGGACCCCAGGTCGTTTCTCCATCTTGTAGAGAACCCCCCCCCCCCTCATATCTCTTTTACCAGTCAGCTCCCGTGTATCACTTGCGATCTGGCTCCAAGAAATATATTGACAAAGTCTCCTTTGCAGAAAGGGTCGGGGTCTCTAGTGGTGATCTACCTAATACCCCTGAGGGGCAAGGACCAGGCTTTAATTCCTCATCTGGGTTATCTATGATGTCTTGGAATTTCGCTGCGTTGAGGACAAAGGTCACAACTCCAGATTGGCACACCTTTATCGAGTATTTTGACATCTGTCTTTTACAGGAAACCTGGACGGTGGATCCTTTCTACCCCACAGGCTACCTAAATTATCTTATACCAGCTACTAGTGGGGGAAAAGGCCGACCCTCAGGAGGTTTATTAATCTCGGTTCGTCAAGCTATCGGCTTTGTTGTACAGGTACTCCAGTCTCAGAGCAAAGATATTCTTATAATTAGGTTGAAGTGGGGCCAGCAAGAGAGAGAGTTGACATCTACAATGTTTACACGAGGGGGACGAATGGGAAAAAGTCGGAAGTTATAGCGGCTCTCGACTTTTTAATAGACCAGTATTCCAGGGGCTCTAGTGTCATAATTGCTGGTCATTTTAACGTGTCTTTTGAGCCTCTTACAAACGAGAAATGTAATTTCTCTGATGAGAAGGATGACCAGTGGGGCATCCCAAAATTAGAACTGGCTCCCATAAAAAAATGGTCGGACGTGGCAATCCAACTAAATTCCTTCTGCTTGGAGAAAGGCCTAAGGGCGGCAAACAGTAGGTCTTCGTCCGATAGACACGGGGCTTGTACATTTGATAACGGTCACAGTGCCAGTCGCATTGACTATTTATTGACCAACTTACAGCTATGGTATGCGCTTAGGGACATGGTTGTAAGCGAGCGGTTAGAGAGTGACCACAACCCCCTGTGTGCAGTTTTTGATCTATTGTTGCAGAAAGAAATCACCCTGCCTGGCACCGAATTAGTCACTTTGGATTTGGCCCCCACCAATGACATGAGACGATTAAAATGGGTTAATATACTTGAGAAATCTGACGTCCTTGAAAACATCTCCCTAGAAACTAATAGTGTAATTGTTGAGATGGAAGCACTCCTGGCCAATCCTGTAACTTCTGAGTCTGTAATTGGAATCCATGACAAATTCTTTGCCCGGCTCCGCACCTATTTTGTTAAGCAATACAAGACATGGGGTACTCACCCTAAGAAAACCTGCAAATGGTTTAACGTTGATTGCAAAGAGGCGCTTAGATCCCTAGGGGACGCAATTAGAGAAGGGAACCCCAGTAAAGTACGACTTGCAAGGCAAACCTACAAGAGAGCTCAGGAGAAGGCCTAGAAAATATGGGATGAGAACAGATGGCAGGACCTCAAACGGGCATGGGAAAGCAAAAGTGCTAAACAATTTTGGAATATTGTAAAGTGGGACAGAGGTGGTCAGCCATCTCAGCCACAAAACCATGCAAGTCAGGACCAATGGGTCACTCATTTTAAATCGCAATATGCTAGTAGTCTAGACAATAGTGAGGTGGTGGAGCCTCCATATTCTTACTATCACAGTCCGGCTTTGACGAGGCGGACGTCAGCCTTGCGCTGGGAGCTGTAATGGGAGGTAAAGCACCGGGCCCTGATGGGATCCCGGCTGACATATTTCTCTCTGATAAGCCCAAATGGTGTCGGTATATTATGTTACTGGCAAATGAAATTGCCAAAGGTGCTCAAGTCCCAGATTCATGGAAAGGGGCTGAGATAATCCCCGTCTTCAAAAAAGGGGACAAATCTCACCCTGGAAACTACAGGCCAATTAGCCTAATAGATTCCCTCCAAAAGATTATGGGACGGCTCGTCCTAAATAAGGTCCAGGATTGGGTAGATGAGCAGGGTATTCTATCTCCACTTCAGGCAGGCTTCCGGGCTCGTATCAGTACTATCGATCAGGTATTTCATTTCATTTTGCTATATTGGAAGACGGTGGTCCTGGACAAGGGCAGCTTATATGCTGCCTTCGTGGACCTTAAGTTAGCCTTCGACCTCGTCTCCAGTAGCAAATTATGGGCAGTACTGCGAGAGATGGGGATGCCACCCGAATTATTGTCCCTCATTGTCAGACTTCACGAGGGTAACTATGCCAAAATTAGATGGGGCCTACAGGGTAATGTTACAAATCCCTTTCCCGTAGAAAAAGGGGTGCGGCAAGGTTGCGTAATGGCACCAACACTCTTTTCTCTGTTCATCAACGGGATTGCAAAATTTCTGGAAGCTACCCCTACTGATGCCCCTGCTTTAGCCGGTGTTAGAGTCCCCATTTTAATGTTCGCGGATGACACGTTGATCATCGCTAAAACACTGAGCGGCCTCCAACGAGCCCTGTCACTCTTTGAAGAGTTTTGCCACCTACGGGGCCTGGAAATCAACGTGTCAAAATCGAAATTTATGTCTTTTAATCCCCATAGATCATTCAGAGGAGGCAAAGTGCTGAATAAGCGGCCCTTAGAACAGGTAACCGATTTCACATATCTGGGGGTCATCAGGCAGAAGAACATGAGGTGGAACCGACAACTTGACATGGCCACATTGAAGCACCGACAACTGGCTGGAACCCTGCAAACTGAGTTCAATGCATCCCTTACAAAACCAGTTAGCCCAGTCCTGCAAATATATAATATGAAAGTTGTCAATTCCGCTTTATATGGGGCGGAGCTCTGAGGGTTTGAGAATCTCTCTAAATTAACCACAGCAGAAAATAGGTTCTTGCGTAAAATTACTAACCTTCCACAAAGCACCCCAGTACGCCCATTGCTTTATGACCTAGGTAGGAAGGCATTGGCCGATATAGCCAGACTGCGCCCCTTTCTATATTGGCAGAGAATCTGGTCAACACAGGAATTGGCATCTTATGTTGCAGGCCTTAAGGTCCTAATTACAGCAGACTGCCACAACAAAATAAAATGGCTGCAAGAAGTCAGGGTCACCTTAACAAGTATTGGCATGGTAACACTATGGGAGAACCCAGTGAGTACCCCGTTCCCCCCTAAAGCGTTTTTGAAAGGAAGGTATTGGGACTGGGTGACCCATAAGACCTATAGGAATAGTGACTCTTCCTCACTCACAGGGCACTTTTTAGATGTAAAGCCATCTCCAAAGCTGGAACTATACTGGGATATCATAACCAAGCCACATAATAGGAGGTTATACTTCCAATTCAGGGTAGGTTAATTACCAGTAAGGTCGCTTACAGCAAGATGGGATTTACTAGGTGACGAATCTTGTCCCATCTGCCATGCCCAATTGGAGTCCCTGGCTCACTTGCTGTTTGTCTGCCCAGCTTACAGCGCTCCGCGCCGAATGTGGCTGTCTCCAATCTGCAGATCTCTGGGCACTAGAAGGAATGATGTTGCGCTAAGATTACTGCGCTCGGAAACATTAACATCTATTGTCAGTGCCTTGGCAAAATATTTGGGATGGGCATGGGCCATTAGATCTCAGGCAATTTCTGCAGGGTAAAAGGTCTGTAATTGTTTTCAGTCTTCCTATATGAACTTCAGATCCGACCCTCTGTTTATCAGATGTTAGGAGTTTGTATGGTAAGGGTCTGACATGATGCTAATGTATTTATCTGTAACCGTGCGGCAAACAGTACAATGAATTGTAAATGTACCTAGGATTTTAAGATATTTTACACTCTGATGTTTTAACTGTATTATTGGATTTTATTGTTCTAACGGGCAGTTTTTAAAAAATGTTGTTACATATGAGTCTACAACCATTCCTTGTACTTGCTTTGATGATATATCTGTCGAATAAAGCTAATATGACTACTACTGCTTCTAATGCTCAGTCGATTTCTGCTTCTTTCACTTGTCATCTTTCTTCCCCAGTGTGGCATGGAGGTTCTCATAGATCGGGGCCTCATCTTTCTGCCTAAAAATAGGAAAGAGAAGTGGCAGGAACAATCTTAGTGAGGGAAGAGTTGTGATAAATACTGTTGGTGCACAAAGGAGCAACGTAAAGATACCGAAGAGAAAGTGGTTCATGGGAGAGGGGCACAGGTGACAGAAGATGCACAAATATTTAATGTGGATAGTGATGCAGGAGTTACTTAAGCGATGCAGGAGTTACTTACTTCGAGGACTCGCGTGTATCTTTTGTGTGTGTGTTCTTAGCCCCTTGAATTTGCTGGATGTTACCGTACTGAGATTCTGTAGTTTTCTGCAAAACAAAACCATATAAGGAGAAGAGTAAAACTCCAAGGATCATTAAAGCTCCAAAATATGCCCCCTGTCATCATGCATAGAGATGGAGGTATGTCTGTCTCTCGGTGGCATTTCATATTGGTTCTGAATGACTATATATGTGTGCAGCAGAATATTCTCAAATTGCTTTTCACTATACACATCTCAGCGTTTCTCACCATCTGTACGCACATCACGGTGGTACTGCCTGTTCCCATGCCCCAGTGGTCCCCTCTGTACCCAGTGCTGCTGCCTTTATCCCTCTCACAGAAATGTTTTGTCAGCAACCATCTTGTAGTGGTCCTATTTGTGCCCATGTCACAGTGGTTCTGTCATTACTTTTTCATTGTGCTTTTATCTTTGCCCATTCTATAAATATTCTCTTGGTGCCCGTCTAACACATATCCTGTCTGTGTCCACCTTGCATGAGTTCTGTTGGCACTGCCTCACTGTGGTTCTACGTTTGCCCTTCTCAGGTTTGTTTTGTCTGCGCCGTCATATAGTGGTCATGAACGTAGATGCCTAGAAGCCTTTCCCTCAGCCTCTACTAATCCCACAGTAGTTTGCTTAGTATCCATCTTACTGTGTTCTGTCTTTACCCATCTCCCATTGGTCCTCTCTGTACCCCTCTGGACTTCACTGACCTTAGTCATGTCACAGTGCCTCTGGTGGTACCCATCTCTGCACTTCTCAACATCAGCACCCATCTCATAGCGGTTCTGTCTGCACCAGTCTCAAAGTAGCTCTCTCTATATCCATTTTCCAGTGGTTCACTCTGCACCCATTTCACAGTGACTCTGTCTGCACCTGGACCGAAGTGGTTTTCACTGCCCATACTTACCTCACAGTGTTTATTCCAATCTCACTGTGGCGTATGTACGTATCAGTCCTGAAATGGTCCTGCCTCCAACTAGCTCACATAAGTTTAGCCCATACCCATTCACTAGGGGTTAAGTCCGTTTAAAGCCATCACCTAGTAGAGTATGTCTGTATCAATCTCACAATGGTTTAGGCTGCCTGTACCCATCTCCAAGATTTCCAGTTGATCTATACCCATCTCCCAGAGTTTCAGGTTTCTATACTCATCTTCCAGAGTTTCAGTCTATCTATACCTATCTCCAAGTGTTTCAGTCTATCTATACCTATCTCCAAGTGTTTCAGTCTATCTATACCCATTTCTGGAGTTTCAGTTTATCTATACCCATCACCCAGAGTTTCCATTTTCTATACTCATCTTCCAGAGTTTCAGTCCATCTAAACCCCTCTCCCAGAGTTTCAGTCAGTCTATACCCATCTCCCAGTGGTTCAGTCTATCTATACCCATCTCCCAGAGTTTCAGTCCATCTATACCCATCTCCCAGAGTTTCAGTCTATCTATACCCATCTCCCAGAGTTTCAGTCAGTCTATACCCATCTCCCAGTGGTTCAGTCCATCTATACCCATCTCCCAGAGTTTCAGTCCATCTATACCCATCTCCCAGAGTTTCAGTCAGTCTATACCCATCTCCTAGTGGTTCAGTCCATCTATACCCATCTCCCAGAGTTTCAGTCTGTCGATACCCATCTCCCAGAGTTTGTCTGTCAATACCCATCTCCCAGAGTTTCATTCCATCTATACCCATCTCCCAGAGTTTCAGTCTATCTATACCCATTTCCCAGAGTTTCAGTTTATCTATACCCATCTCCCAGAGTTTCAGTCAGTCTATACCCATCTCCCAGAGTTTGTCAGTCTATACCCATCTCCCAGAGTTTCAGTCAGTCTATACCCATCTCCTGGGGGGTTACGTGCCTGTACTCATTTCTCATTGGTTCTGCTGTCATCCAGCCTGCCTTAGAATTGAATTCTGCTCACTTCACCCCCATGGTACCTGCATGTCCTTGAACTTCTGCTTTTCAGTTTCGATGAACTGACTGATCGCCATGTAGATGAACCGGTACTGAGCCTCGGTCTGCACCATTCCAGAACGCTGCTCCCGGACCATCTGGATTGTCTTCTGGATGTCAATGTCACAGTCCAGGCCTGGACGCGGGCAGGCAGAATGTAGGAGGCAAAGAAGGAAAATGATGCAGTGGGCATCAGGTCTGTGATACGCAGAGATTGGCTTGTGATGAAGCTTTGAAAGAGTCCACAACATCAGAGGTGAGTACAATTTTGTTATTTGCAACCTTTGTGAAGTACTATGAAAAACTTCAACTTCAAGAAAGTTGCAAAGTTTTATGTTTTGCCACATTTGGGTGAAAATCATAACTGTTGCAACAATTTATGTTACAAAAGGTAGACTTGCACAGAAAAGGTCTGAATGCATTTTTCATCTTGGCTTGGTTTGATTAGAATGATCATTATCTCGCCAAAGTATGGTGACAATTATCTCACAAAGTGGAAAAAACTTTACTTGGATGAAGGTGAAGATAGATCAGGACAGCTGGCAAAATTTCTGAAGGGTAAAAAATTGCTGGTGGAAAAAATGTGCACTACCGAACTTTAGATCACCAGCTAAGTTTTTCTTTCCTCATTCTGTGGTCTTAGGCATATAGTTAAACATTAAACTTAAAACCAGGCTTTTTATCATAACTCGTGTACATGAATATGAACCCTTGTATTCAGCCTGCACACAAAGTACACACTGCAGGTCTGTACTGATCATTTATATTGCGCACACAGTTGATTTAAATTTTCTATTTGGGCACTAAATAACATGCCTTATTATTAAATAAGTCAATGGTAGTCCTTTAATTGACTTCTGAAATGATGAACGGTATGTTACATTCTTATCTTTGTAGCAGGTGCTCGACCCCCTGAGTTACTATGGAGAATAAAGGAAGAAGCAGTTTGAGAGAACATTATGAGTCCCTTGTCACTAAAGTATGAAATATTTGTCTTAAGTTAAATGCTATGTTAGTGTAAGCTTCATAGCACAATACATTTTGACTGATAGTGCTGCACAATTTTGAATTTACACTGGCCTATGACACTGCGTTGAAAACTGCTTTAAGAAAAGCAAACAGAGCTGAAAACACAACTCTCTTCTTGCAGGGTTCTTTCAAAAGGGTTAAGCGGCACACTTGGACTGATGAGCTGCTCAACTCCTGATGCAGTCTGATTATAGGCAGAAACTTGTCAGTTACCTGTGGTGTTGATCATATCCATCAGCATGTCAATCACAATGATGGTGCCCGTCCGGCCAATCCCGGCGCTGCAGGGGAGGGAGTAAAAAGTCAGGGTGTGATGGGAGAGCATTTCAGGTGTAGAGAGGCATAAGAGAGAAAGAGTGGTGGGGATTAACAGAGAGGCAGAGAAGCATGAAATGAATGAAGGCTCAAGCCAGAGTTACAAACCATTTCCGTAGTTGCCACTGTCAGCAGCTTTGGGTATCTGCAGGGGAGACATCATGACAAAGGGACATAATAGGATCTTCCTTATGCATGGGGCATATAAGGTCTTCACAATGAAACAGGATAGGTTAGTGGTGCAAAGAGATGCCAAAGGGCATAAGACTCTGGCCAGGAAGTTGACTGAAGTTACGTCTTCCGCTTTACAAGAAGACCTAAGACTGGTATTTAATCACTCCCTGGGGACACCAGACAAGCTTCGAGCTGATAAACAAATCTGGGATTGGTGAAAGGTAAGAGAGGGGTCCCAGCTTTCTCTCAATTGTTCTCGCTGGGAGTAGGTGGTACAAGTCATAGGGAAGCAGAGCTGGGTTCTATACACATGATAGTACACCAGGGGAAACAAAGAAACATTTCACTCACTCGTTTACCTTAACTCAAATTTAAAATAAGACATTGCTTAGCTGTTAGTTACAACAGTGCTTTTAAAACCAAATGGAATTCTCATTCCATTAACTCATTATTTCTTTTTGCAGCAAATACTTTTCTGACGCATGATGATCTTGTGAGAAGTTGGCCTGGCATATGCTGTCCACTAATTATAGTGGGCACCTTGCACCAGTCCAAATCGACTCTTATGGTAGATAGGTTAAAGACAACCTTATTGAAAGCTATCCTAGTGGTAGCTATGGAGAGCAGCCTTCAGGCTAAGTCTTGAAGGAATGTAAAGCAGCTTGTTTTACCAGTCTATAATCTCTTGAGTGACCAAATGAAAGAGCACCACACCAGGTATATATTCAAAATATATGTATTTATTACTAAACACACCCCTCTAGTCTCTTTATGAGGCTAGAGTTCGAAATACATAGGTTATAAGATCTTAAATCACAATAATAGCACAAATACACGTTTGGGCCCTAGGGGCGTACCAAACCATATACCAATAAAGTGGTATGCGAACCACGACTGAACTAGACACTAGGCCTAGAGCCTCTAGAAGTGCTTGGACCACAAGGAACCACCCAAGGTAGTGACACAGGGGACCCACGGGAGACGCGTGCAGTGTAAATACACAACCGCGATACGCCGTTAACTTCTATGGAGAAAGTCAGGATCTGGAAAATAGAGGAAAGGGACACTTAAAAGAGGACTAGGACAAAACCCTTTGAGATCTAGGACTTTGAAGAGTCTCTACCCACGGGAGCACCGGAGTACTCGTGTTACCTCACCCAGGGAAGCCGGGTGCATAGGTGCCTTTCGGGGTCGGGTTTCGTCGTCGATTCGAATGGCGATCTGCTGCAAAGTGCTGCTGGCGGCCAAGAGAAAAGTGTCCGGGTGGATCCAAGAGTGGATCGGAGTTCTGGTGAACCTGAAAGCAGAGGGGACAGAGTCTGGGTCACTAGCCAGTGACCAGGAAGGCGATGGACAGATGCCCACCGATGTCGAGTGCTTCAGGTGCGTTGACGGTCGTCTTGACTCTTCAGCCACGAGGTCCAGGAGGCGTTGTCGGCGACCAGGAGCAGGATTCGGGCTGGTGCTCGATGTCTGTCGAGTGCTGAGGTGTCGGCGACCGGATTGGACCCAACAAGCCTTGGCAACGGCAAGTCTCGAGTAAGATGAAGATCGTCGATGGTGCAGACCAGCAAGGTCTGTGGAACTCACCCAGCGAGGGTAAGTGAGGGCAGGCCTGGAGCAACCAGGATGCCAAGTAAAGAAAAGATTGGCCTTCGTTAGGGGCTACTAGCCAACGGGCTAGCGACCGCGAAGGAGCCTCGTGACGCCGCACGTGGAGATGGCTTGCAGGACACTCGTGGAGTGGGGGCCAGTGATCTTCGGTGCAGGTGGTGCTGGAGGCTAGGGCTACTCGGAGCCCAAAGCACGACTTCTTGGGAGACCCAGAAGATGGTGCACTTGCAAATGTGCTCGGTGTCCAGGGGTCACGGTCTCAAGTCACCCACGATAGCCACGGGCCTCAGCTTTGCTGGGGACTCAGGGTAGCCTCGGGGAAGTCTGAGAATCCACCTCTGGTGATGCGATGACTTCGGCGTCCGACGGGAGCTTCAGTAATGCGAACCGGACAGATGCTTCTTTGGTGCCTGCCAAGCAGGGGAGTCACTCCTTGACCCCAAGGGAGATTCTTCAGTCCTCTAATCTTGTCGTAGAGCGTCGAAGGTCCAGGATTCAGTGTCAGAGTTTCGTCCAGGTATAATCTAAAGTCCTAAGGACTGGGTTCCTACCTTTATTCTAAAAATAGGGGTTGGACTACTCTGTGGCCCCACCTATGGGTGGGTCAGGGCAGAGTGGTGGCTACACCCCTTTCCCTTTGTCCAGTTCGCGCCAAAGCAGGGGCTGCAAGCCCCTGATCCGGTTTGAACTGGGGTATGCACAGGGACACCAAATGTGCCCCCAGTGCAGGACTTCAAAGCACCCGAAAGTGCTCCCGCCCAGCCCCAATACACATTATCCTGTCTGGGGAGGTGGTCACACCTCCCTGGGACAGGAAACCTATTGTCCAGGCCTCCCCTGCCGGAGTTTCGTCCAGCAGCAGGAGGCCAGACTCGTGTCTGTGGCAGCAGCATCCATTTTGTGATGCCAGGGCTCTGGAAAGAAGTTACCGGACTCGTCAGAGTTAACATGTCTTTCCCTCTAGAAGGGTGGAATGCTACCCCCGCCGCCAGGATTGGCGGGGGGTAGTATTCCAAGATGTTTGACACCAAACACGACATGTTTAGGTGCAGCCATTCCAAAGTTAGCATTTTACCGCGAGGATATAATGCGCTTAAGAGTATATGGTCAGGCTGCACTACAAACAGCATCAGAGATGGTCTCCGAACGCTGCAGAGGGGCCCTGCTCATGCAGGGGCACCCTCTCACATAGGAACCATGCACTCTGCCTTTAGGATTGATAAGGCCTGCCTTAGGAGTGACTTATAGGTTTATATGTGTGTATGTATTTCGTGATATAGGTAACCTATATCACAGTAAGGAATGCTTGCACCACCTTACCCAGGCTGCAGTAGCAGACCTGTGGTGTCAGTTTGGATGGCCTTCCAGGGGTGGCATAATACATGCTGCAGCCCCTGGCAGGCCTCTGAGGTACCTATGCCCTTGGTACATAGTATACCATATACTAGGGACTTATAAGGGCACTCCAGATCCCAATCAGAGATGTGCCTAAGGCACATGGAAACCATTTTAGAGAGGAAGCAGCTAGGCTGGGGTTCTGATTAGCAGGGCCCCAGCCAGACTAATGTCGAAAAACAGTGAAGCATCAGCAAAAAGTGGGGGTACCCATGTGAAGCAGATCCTACTCTCCTACACAACCCCCCCAAACGTAGGGACATTAAACTAACCTTGCCCAATTAAGTCTTCATGTTCTAAGTGGAAATACCTAGAGAGTCCATCTGCATTCGCATGGTTACTCCCAGGCCTATGTTCCACTGTAAAGTCCATCCCCTGTAGGGAAATGGACCACCTAAGCAGTTTGGGGTTTTCACCCTTCATTTGTTTTAGCCATAAGAGGGGCTTATGGTCTGTCTGAACCAGGAAGTGTGTACCAAACAAGTATGGCCTCAACTTCTTCAGAGCCCAGACCACAGCAAAGGCCTCCCTCTCTATGGCTGACCAACGTTTCTCTCTAGGGGTCAGCCTTCTGCTAATAAAAGCTACTGGCTGATCCTGACCTTCTTCATTCAATTGTGACAGTACAGCCCCTACCCCCAATTCAGATGCATCAGTTTGAACAATGAACTTCTTGGAGTAATCAGGACTCTGCAGAATTGGAGCAGTGCACATGGCCTGCTTGAGGTCATCAAATGCCTTTTGACAGCTAACTGTCCACTGAACCTTTTTGGGCATTTTCTTAGAAGTTAAGCCATTCAAGGGTGTCACTATTGATCCATACCCCTTGACAAATCTCCTATAGTACCCAGTCAGGCCTAAGAAGGCTCTCACCTGAGTCTGGGTAGTGGGAGCAGTCCAGTCCATGATGGTCTGGATCTTGCTCTGCAAAGGTTGAACCTGGCCTCCACCCACAAGGTGGCCCAGGTACACAACCTGACTCTGCCCTATCTGGCACTTAGTGGCCTTGATAGTCAGGCCTGCCTTTTGCAGGGCCTGTAAAACATTCCTGAGGTGGACCAGGTGATCCTCCCAGGTGGAGCTAAAGACAGCAATATCATCTAGATAAGCTGCACTATAGGCTTCCAGTCCTGTGAGAACTGTGTTCACCAACCTCTGGAAAGTGGCAGGTGCATTCTTCAGACCAAAGGGCATTACCACAAATTGATAATGCCCACTAGGGGTTGAGAATGCTGTCTTGGGCTTTGCAGTATCAGCTAGTCTGATCTGCCAGTAGCCAGCTGTTAGGTCAAATGTGCTGAGATATTTGGCAGAGGCCAACGTATCTATGAGCTCATCTGCCCTGGGTATTGGATGGGCATCAGTCCTAGTGACTGCATTGAGACCCCTGTAGTCTACACAAAACCTCATCTCTCTTTTTCCACCACTGGTGTGAGGTTTCGGTACTAGGACTACTGGACTAGCCCAAGGGCTATCTGAGGGCTCAATTACTCCCAATTCCAACATTTTCTGGACTTCAGTCCTGATACAGTCCCTGACATGGTCAGGTTGCCTATAAATCTTGTTTTTAATAGGCAGACTGTCCCCAGTGTCCACTTCATGAGTGCACCAGGTGGTCTGACTGGGTGTCAGTGAAAACATATGTCGAAACTGATTGAGGACTTGCCTGCAATCAGTTTGTTGCTGGGTAGTGAGGCTGCCTGCCAAGGCTGCACCATCAACTGACCCATCGTCAGGGTTCTGTGAGAGCAGGTCAGGGAGTGGGTCACTCTCTTCCTCCTGCCCTTCATCAGTAGCCATGAGCAAGCCCATGTCTGCCCTGTCCACATATGGTTTTAACCTGTTGACATGGAGAACCCTGTGGGGACTCCTGGGTGTTCCTAGGTCCACTAAATAAGTGACCTCACCCTTCTGCTCAACAATAGTGTGGGGTCCACTCCATTTATCTTGGAGAGCTGCTGGGGCCACTGGCTCCAACACCCACACCTTCTGTCCTGGCTGGTAAGCAGTCAGAACAGCCTTTTGGTCATGCCAGGCCTTCTGAAGTTCCTGGCTAGCCTCAAGGTTTTTGGTTGCCTTTTTCATGTACTCAGCCATCCTGGAGCGGAGACCAAGTACATAGTCCACTATATCTTGTTTTGGGGGCTTGAGAGGTAACTCCCATCCTTCCTTCACCAAGCACAGTGGACCCCTCACAGGGTGGCCAAACAGAAGTTCAAAAGGGCTGTAACCAACCCCCTTCTGAGGCACCTCCCTATATGCGAATAAAAGGCAGGGCAAGAGTATGTCCCATCTACGCCTAAGCTTTTCTGGGAGCCCTTTAATCATGCCCTTCAAGGTTTTGTTGAATCTCTCAACTAAACCATTGCATTGTGGGTGATAGGGTGTGGTGAACTTATAAGTCACTCCACACTCCTTCCACATTGCTTTTAAGTACCCAGACATGAAGTTAGCACCCCTGTCTGATACTACCTCCTTAGGAAAGCCCACTCTTGAGAAGATTCCCAGGAGGGCCCTTGCCACCACAGGTGCTGTAGTGGTCCTTAGGGGAATAGCTTCTGGGTACCTGGTGGCATGATCCACTACCACCAGGATAAACCTGTGCCCAGAGGCTGTTTGGGGATCCATGGGACCAACAATGTCAATCCCTACCCTCTCAAAGGGCACCCCCACCACAGGTAGTGGTATCAGGGGGCCTTTGTAGTGCCACCTGCTTTGCCACTGGCTTGGCAGGTTACACAGGAGCGACAAAACTCCTTACTGTCTTCAGACATGTGGGGCCAGTGAAAGTGAGGGACAATTCTGTCCCAAGTCTTGTTCTGGCCCAGGTGTCCTGGTAAGGGAATATCATGGGCTAGGGTCAATAGGAAGCCCCTGAACTTCAAAGGTATTACCAACCTCCTGGTAGCACCAGGCTTGGGGTCTCTACTCTCTGAGTACAGGAGTCCATCATCCCAATACACTGTATGCGGACCACTAGCTTTCCCAGCAGCCTCAGCAGCAGCTTGCTGTCTGAGGGGTTCAAGGGAGGGGCAGCTCTGCTGCTCCTGGCTCAGATCTGCCCTAGAAGGTCCCCCTGTCCCCAAGAACTCAACCTGGTCAGGTTCCAGTTCCTCTGGGACAGTTCCTTCTTCAGGGCTGAGATCATCCCCCTCAAGGGACTGATCTTCCTCCTGAGCCAAGGGGAAGGCACTGCCTTAACCCTACTACTCCTCCTCTTGGAAGGCACTTGGTCCATTCTTCCAGAATCCAAGGCCTGTTCAGTGCTAGACATTTTGGCTTGTGACCTGGTCACAGCAAACACATCTGCAGGGATCCCCAGCATTTCTGCATGGGTCCTGAGCTCCACTTCTGCCCAAGCAGAAGTCTCTAAGTCATTGCCAAGCAAGCATTCGACTGGTAGGTTTGCACTTACCACAACCTTCTTAAGGCCAGTTACCCCTCCCCAGGAGAAGTTAACAACTGCCAGAGTATGGTCTGTTCTGACATTGCTAGCATTGGTCACTTGGTACATCTCACCAAGCATAACTTGCCTAGGCAGCACAAGGTCTTGTGTCACCATTGTGACACTTGCCCCTGTGTCCCTAAATGCCAAAGCCTCACGTCCATTAATTAAAGGCTGTTGTCTGTACTTGCCCAGATTACTAGGACTCACAGTGGAGGTCACATCCACGCCTCCATCACAGACTAGCACAGCCTGAGTCAGTTCCCTGACTAAGTCAGAGCCCAACTCAGTTCCCAGGGTGAACCCTACTAAACCCTTTGCTGGAGCACTTCCACCAACTGTACTAGGGGGAACAGGTGCCTTAGGGGCATTGGTGGGTGCTGGACTGGAGTCTTTGGACTTGGTGCAATCACTGGTCCAGTGGGTCTTTTGCTTACAGACCTTGCACCATGGTTTTCTTTGGCCTTTACCCTTGGTAGACTGGGAATCCCCACCAGAAGAAGATTTTTGGGGGCCTGATGAAGACTTTTGATCTTTACCCTTCTCCCCACCCTTGTCAGAGTTCTTAGCATCTTGCTTCTTGGTTTCCCCACCTTGGTTCTGTACCTTCTGCTTCACCCTGGTTCTGACCCATTTGTCTGCCTTCTTTCCCAATTCTTGGGGAGAGGTCAGATCAGAGTCAACCAGGTATTGATGCAACAGCTGATTTTGACAGTTATTAAGAATCTGCTCCCTCATTATCAGATTATACAATCCTGAGAAGTCACACACCTTACTGCCCATCAACCAGCCTTCCGGAGCCTTGGCAGAACAATCCACATAGTCTACCCAGTCTTGAGTCTGTGCTTTTTGGGTGTCTCTGAACTTCAACCTGTACTGTTCAGTGGTTAGGCCAAACCCATCAATAAGAGCACTCTTCAAGACCTTGTAATTGTCAGCATCCTCCTCTCTAACAGTGAGGAGCTTGTCTCTACCTTTGTCAGCAAAGGAGAGCCACAAGATTGCTGCCCACTGCTCCTGAGGGACCTTCTGTACTTTACAGGCCCTCTCTAAAGCAGTTATCCATTTGTGGATATCATCCCCACTCTGGTAGGGAGGGACAATCTTGCTCAGGTTCCTATGGTCATAGGACCTTTCCCTATCTCTAGGGACATGGCTGCCACCATGGGACTCTAGTCCCAACTTTCTTCTCTCTCTAAGGAGATCTTGGGATTCTCTATCTAAAGCCAATTGCTTTTTTCTGAGTTCCAGCTGAGTTTCCTCATACTGGACTAGCCTCTTTCTTCTCTCATGAGAGGATTCTCTCCTATGAGATGAGACAGAGCTCCCTATAGAGGTGCCAGAGTGGTTAGACTCCTGAGAAGGAGACCTAGACCTTCTGGGCACACTCTTAATCCTTCCTGGGGGGACAAAGAGGGCATCATTTTGATCATCCTCATCATCATCCACAGGAGGGATTGGGTTTTCCAGGTCAGGGTCATTGTCACCCTCCTGGCCAGTTTCAGAGGGGGGGCTGGGGGTACTGGTACCCCTAGCGTACTCCTCTTCTTCTGCCCCACCCTCAGCTCCTACCCCTTCAGTCCCTACAGGCTTACTAAGGTCATAAGCCACCAACAACTCCTTGAGGTGTTGGGTGGTGGGGCTTTGGCCTGTCCTTATTTTTCTCAAGTTGCATAAAGCTCTCAATTCCAAGAATGGGAGTGTATCATACTTGGAGGGTGGAAGCTCACTGGCTTCCTGCAAGGATTCTTTGGATCCTCCCTTTAAAGACATTACTAGTGTGGTGTGGTGTATGCACTACCTACTCTAGTGTGGCCTACTAAACTCTCTTGAGTTGTAGAAAGGGTTGTGCTATCCCTTAACACACAACTCTAAGTTCAGTAGAACTTACTGTTATTCTAAGCTTAAATTATATGTACCTTAGGTACCTATAGTGGTTTTCAGTTGATCAATTCAATTGAGATTATCTGGTAAAACAATAGCAAGCTGGAATCCCACACGCTGCACACCAATGTGAGAAGTTGGCCTGGCATATGCTGTCCACTAATTATAGTGGGCACCTTGCACCAGTCCAAATCGACTCTTATGGTAGATAGGTTAAAGACAACCTTATTGAAAGCTATCCTAGTGGTAGCTATGGAGAGCAGCCTTCAGGCTAAGTCTTGAAGGAATGTAAAGCAGCTTGTTTTACCAGTCTATAATCTCTTGAGTGACCAAATGAAAGAGCACCACACCAGGTATATATTCAAAATATATGTATTTATTACTAAACACACCCCTCTAGTCTCTTTATGAGGCTAGAGTTCGAAATACATAGGTTATAAGATCTTAAATCACAATAATAGCACAAATACACGTTTGGGCCCTAGGGGCGTACCAAACCATATACCAATAAAGTGGTATGCGAACCACGACTGAACTAGACACTAGGCCTAGAGCCTCTAGAAGTGCTTGGACCACAAGGAACCACCCAAGGTAGTGACACAGGGGACCCACGGGAGACGCGTGCAGTGTAAATACACAACCGCGATACGCCGTTAACTTCTATGGAGAAAGTCGGGATCTGGAAAATAGAGGAAAGGGACACTTAAAAGAGGACTAGGACAAAACCCTTTGAGATCTAGGACTTTGAAGAGTCTCTACCCACGGGAGCACCGGAGTACTCGTGTTACCTCACCCAGGAAGCCGGGTGCATAGGTGCCTTTCGGGGTCGGGTTTCGTCGTCGATTCGAATGGCGATCTGCTGCAAAGTGCTGCTGGCGGCCAAGAGAAAAGTGTCCGGGTGGATCCAAGAGTGGATCGGAGTTCTGGTGAACCTGAAAGCAGAGGGGACAGAGTCTGGGTCACTAGCCAGTGACCAGGAAGGCGATGGACAGATGCCCACCGATGTCGAGTGCTTCAGGTGCGTTGACGGTCGTCTTGACTCTTCAGCCACGAGGTCCGGGAGGCGTTGTCGGCGACCAGGAGCAGGATTCGGGCTGGTGCTCGATGTCTGTCGAGTGCTGAGGTGTCGGCGACCGGATTGGACCCAACAAGCCTTGGCAACGGCAAGTCTCGAGTAAGATGAAGATCGTCGATGGTGCAGACCAGCAAGGTCTGTGGAACTCACCCAGCGAGGGTAAGTGAGGGCAGGCCTGGAGCAACCAGGATGCCAAGTAAGGAAAAGATTGGCCTTCGTTAAGGGCTACTAGCCAACGGGCTAGCGACCGCGAAGGAGCCTCGTGACGCCGCACGTGGAGCTTGCTTGCAGGACACTCGTGGAGTGGGGGCCAGTGATCTTCGGTGCAGGTGGTGCTGGAGGCTAGGGCTACTCGGAGCCCAAAGCACGACTTCTTGGGAGACCCAGAAGATGGTGCACTTGCAAATGTGCTCGGTGTCCAGGGGTCACGGTCTCAAGTCACCCACGATAGCCACGGGCCTCAGCTTTGCTGGGGACTCAGGGTAGCCTCGGGGAAGTCTGAGAATCCACCTCTGGTGATGCGATGACTTCGGCGTCCGGCAGGAGCTTCAGTAATGCGAACCGGACAGATGCTTCTTTGGTGCCTGCCAAGCAGGGGAGTCACTCCTTGACCCCAAGGGAGATTCTTCAGTCCTCTAATCTTGTCGTAGAGCGTCGAAGGTCCAGGATTCAGTGTCAGAGTTTCGTCCAGGTATAATCTAAAGTCCTAAGGACTGGGTTCCTACCTTTATTCTAAAAATAGGGGTTGGACTACTCTGTGGCCCCACCTATGGGTGGGTCAGGGCAGAGGGGTGGCTACACCCCTTTCCCTTTGTCCAGTTCGCGCCAAAGCAGGGGCTGCAAGCCCCTGATCCGGTTTGAACTGGGGTATGCACAGGGACACCAAATGTGCCCCCAGTGCAGGACTTCAAAGCACCCGAAAGTGCTCCCGCCCAGCCCCAATACACATTATCCTGTCTGGGGAGGTGGTCACACCTCCCTGGGACAGGAAACCTATTGTCCAGGCCTCCCCTGCCGGAGTTTCGTCCAGCAGCAGGAGGCCAGACTCGTGTCTGTGGCAGCAGCATCCATTTTGTGATGCCAGGGCTCTGGAAAGAAGTTACCGGACTCGTCAGAGTTAACATGTCTTTCCCTCTAGAAGGATTGGCGGGGGGGTAGTATTCCAAGATGTTTGACACCAAACACGACATGTTTAGGTGCAGCCATTCCAAAGTTAGCATTTTACCGCGAGGATATAATGCGCTTAAGTGTATATGGTCAGGCTGCACTACAAACAGCATCAGAGATGGTCTCCGAACGCTGCAGAGGGGCCCTGCTCATGCAGGGGCACCCTCTCACATAGGAACCATGCATTCTGCCTTTAGGATTGATAAGGCCTGCCTTAGGAGTGACTTATAGGTTTATATGTGTGTATGTATTTTGTGATATAGGTAACCTATATCACAGTAAGGAGTGCTTGCACCACCTTACCCAGGCTGCAGTAGCAGACCTGTGGTGTCAGTTTGGATGGCCTTCCAGGGGTGGCATAATACATGCTGCAGCCCCTGGCAGGCCTCTGAGGTACCTATGCCCTTGGTACATAGTATACCATATACTAGGGACTTATAAGGGCACTCCAGATCCCAATCAGAGATGTGCCTAAGGCACATGGAAACCATTTTAGAGAGGAAGCAGCTAGGCTGGGGTTCTGATTAGCAGGGCCCCAGCCAGACTAATGTCGAAAAACAGTGAAGCATCAGCAAAAAGTGGGGGTACCCATGTGAAGCAGATCCTACTCTCCTACAGATCTTTCCTGGAGAAATGATACTCCTGATAGATACAGTTTTGGAGCCACATCCATTAGCGTATTGGAGAACCACATTGGACACATATGAATTTTTATCCAGGGCTGTAAAATACACTATTTGCTCCAATATATAAACACATTTTCAAATATTGGCTAAACTGCTTTAGCATTTCACCAATGCACTTGGTTATGCTTTTCAAAAGGGAAACTGGACAGAACTGAACTAATCAGGTGATGTTTTGAAATTGTCAATACGTTACAGTCAATAAGTATATATACACCTGTCCTCTGGAGTCTCTTCAACATTGTGGCTCCTTTGCTCACATTATTTTCCTAATTTGACATATTGGATTTATTGTAGGAAAAAATTAACACAGAATATAGGGTATGTTTTTTCTTTAAATAATTATGTCAGAACTAAAATATTGCTAAGATAAATATCAAGACCTAGATTTCAGTAATATACCTCCATTGGATGTATATTTTCCATTATTAACTTCAACGGAGCGATAATTTTATAAACTATATTTTGGAAACAATATTTTTGTCAGACGATATTTAGGCCATGATAGTCTGGTTCTAGACCTCTTTGACTTAGCCTCAGCCTCAATCTGAAATGAAATGTTGGACTTGCTTGCTTTACATACGTGTATTGTGATAAACAGGAAAGGCCATGATAGTCTGGTTCTAGACCTCTTTGACTTAGCCTCAGCCTCAATCTGAAATGAAATGTTGGACTTGCTTGCTTTACATACGTGTATTGTGATAAACAGGAAAGCACTACAGAATATCAGTTTTCGATCTACCTTTCTTGGAAGATAACCCCTCTATAATGTCCCCTATTGGTAAGCCAGCTTGCTTTATTTACCAATTCATGACAGTATTTTTAAGCAGTGCTTGATTTATAAAAAATAAAAAAAGAAGTGCCAGGGCTCTCGTCAGGAGGCCGCTGCTGCTTGCACCACACATTGTCCCTGCCATGCTGCCAATGATAGTCACAACACAGCTACTAAGCATCGCACTCCTACAAGTGTGACAGTTCAGACTATTTCAGACCCCCAAAGCTGAAGAATGGCTTGGGCAGCAGGTGATAGTAATTTTTAATGTATATTGAATTATTAATTAACTGCTGTTGCAGTCATCTCTAAATTAGCCAGAAGGCACCACTTTGTGGCAGACTGTCGCAAGCTCCGGTGTTGACAATCAAGTGCCGGTGCTGAGCACCGGAAACCACCGGCTCAAATTAAGCACTGTTTTTAAGCCATTTGGGGAGACCATCCATATTATTTTATATGAGGGTAGACATCACACTGAAAAGTTTGAAGACCACTCGGATAACTTGTTGCACACGCCTTGAACATGAGAGCTGATGGGTATAAAGGGAAACCGGTGCTTAATTGGTGCTGGTGCTTGCAGGTGTCACGTAATTTTGGGGACCGGAACCTATCTTTAATCATCAGATTTTGGCCCATAGCAAGTGAGAAAAACACACAGACAATGAAAAAAGAATAAGGAACATAAAGATGGAAAGCAGTGACAAAAGCAGAAAGTAGGGGTGAAAAGAACCTGCAAGAGTGAGATAAAAAGACAGGAGGTGTAGGGTGGAGGAAGAAAGCGGCATGTGTTGAATTCAAGACTAGGCAGCCTTAGTATTCCGCAACCACAGCATTTGGTAGCACCAGCGTCGGAGTCCTAATAAAAGGTTTGGGACCCTATATCTACTATTTTACAAGTTAAGCACTCAAAACAATAAAAGACAAAGGGGTCGATTCCGATCTCGGCCGGTAGGGCTCCGAATTGGATTCGGCTTTACCGGATCCGATTCGGACGCCCTGTTTCCGACCGAGTCGGACGTGCGTCCGGGCGAGCGAGTACGATGCGAACGTACGCGAAATCGCCGACCGACTCGTTCGCGGGACCCAACCGCTCCGACCGACTCGCATGGACACGACCCGCACCGCGCAATGGAGACGTTCCCCGGCCGGGTAAGTACGATGCGCGCCGCGAGCAGTCCGACCGACTCACGCCGTCCGGCTCAAGAGAGCAGTCGGAGCCGCACTTTGGGGGTCTTTGTCGGACCCCCCTGTACGCCTAGCCGCGCGAGTCGCACAGGGGGGACCCATGGGTCCCCCCTACCTGTGCGTGTACGGCGCGACCCGCTTCGACGCGTACCAGCTATAGGGGGCGCCCTTGTTCGCCTCGCACCCATTGAGTCAATGGGAGCCCGCGTACGCGTTGTACGACCGGCTCCCATTGACTTCAATGGGAGTCCGACCGAATCGAGTCCGATAGCATGCGCACGCATCGTACTCGTTCGGTCGGACTGCTAGGGTCCGATTCGGTCGGAAATCTCTCCGGGTCCGGCTCGGTCGGAGAAATTTCCTGCCCGAATCGGAATCGGCCCCATAGCGTCTTGCAGACATCTCGTGGTTAGCTCCCGGGGTTGGTGAAGGGTTAGGAGGGGAAAGAGATGCAAGCGACAGAGTTCAATTTTAACCAAACATCTGGGGAAAGCACTGTTTCTCTCTATAGACAGTAAGCAGTGGTACATATAAACAGAATGTATGTCAACATAAGCAGAATATGAACACATGGGGTGAGAGGCAGGAGACACTTTTAAGGCCTGTGTTTTATTAGACAAGAGCAGGGTTGAAGAATAAAGGTTATTTTTATGAAAGGAAATAAGAGTAAAGATCAGGGTTCTCCAAAGTTGGTCCTGTAGGGCCGGATCCATGCCAGATTTTTAGCATATCCCCATTTAGATAAATGTAGTTATCTTAAAATCTGGCATGGATCCGGTCCTCCAGGACTGACTTTAGAGAACCCTGGTAAAGATCAAGACTCTAGGTGCAAGAAAGGCAAATAACGAGCGGACGCTGTATAACTGAAAGACCTCATTTCTGTTAAGTGCAGAGAAGAAATGCAAAATTGCAAGGAAAATAAATGGGCAGGTGAAGGAGAGGCGTGGAAGAAGAGACTCCCACTCAAGTGTGGCAAGAGAGCAGATGCTCAGGAGTTAATGGAAGAGAGGCAACTTGGCAAATTAGGGGAATAGGGAGACATAAATAAATCTTGTACCATACGTAGGATGTAAAGAGAAGGAAGAAGCGGAAAAACAGGCGACAGTGAAAGCATGGCATGACCTTGAGGAGACTGACCAGACAAGGATAGGTCCAGAGAGCAGAAGATGACAGGCAATGGCAGATCAAGCGAGGAAAGGACGACCAGGCGAGGGCAAGTCCAGAGAAGAGAGGATGAGCAGAAGATGGCTGTTCCCAAGAATGATCAAGAAAGGGCAGTTCCAGTGAGCAGTGGATGACCAGATGAGGTAATTTCTAAAGAATGGAGAATGACCAGACTAAAGGCCATTCCAGAAAGGAGAGGATTCTCAGAAAAGGGGAGATTCAGAGGAGGACCACGACAGGCAGGTCCAAATAGCAGAGACAACACGGAAGCATCTGTGTGTGGCCTACAGTCCACAATGTAGAACACACAGAAATATCTTAAGATTGTGTAGGAATGTACGTAAAGTGCCAGGGGAACATTAGAGAAGATAATAAATAGCATTTACTCAAAAACAGCAGCAAGAAACCCTTACAGAGGGAGACAGGCAGCAAGCGTTAATTTGTAAAAAAAATAGGTGCCAGGGCTCTCGGCAGAAGAGGCTTGCACCAGCTCATTTCTCCTGTTAGCGCAGACTAAAACAGAACCAACTACTCATCATGTAAGTGGGGCAGGAGTGTGGCGAAATGGCCAGTGCTGCCGACTTCGATGCTGGGGAACCAGGTTCAAGTCTCAGCTTCGGCTCAACATCCTGTGATTCTGGGCAAATCACCTAATCTCCACGTGCCTAACATAAATGAATGTGACCTTAACTGGTACTCAAAAGCACCGGTGTTGATGATTAAGTGCCAGTGCTGAGCACTGGAAACCACAGGCTCAAAATAAGCACTGACAGGCAGGATTGGTGGCTCACATGAGCTTATACACTTTGGTCCATGGAAAGAAGTGTCCAATAGTCAGATAATTACAAGGGGTTGGAGGAATGTTTCATTCCACCTGCGGAACTGGCGGAATTTGGCGACTCCATGTTACTCTTGTAACGCAGAGTTCTGGCCAAATTCCACCAATCGCCGTGTGACAGAATTTTGTCCGCGCAAGGCTCCAGAAATGCGGTCCCCTAACACCATTTTCTAAAGTGGGCAGTCGCGGTCAGAGAGCTGCTTCTCAAGTAGATTTGCTGCCGCTAGAGTACATTTTCTACTCAAGCGGCAGCAAAATAAACTTGAAAGGTTGCGTGCTCTTGCACACAGCATGGTGCTGTTCGTGCTGATTTTTCAGCGCTGCTTGAGCTACTGTTGCTATATTGCAGTGCAAACAGCAAGATATGCATATTTTCTGCGAGTTCCGCCCACCCCTAGCAATGACTTGCTTTACTGACACTGTACCATGCCAAGGTATAGATGTGATGTTGCTGATGGGATAAGATTTGGAAAATGTTGGTCGGTGCTGTAAAACACTAGTCTCTGTCTAATCCTTGGTTGTGAATTTTTGCTGGTAATCTCTCCTTTACACACTTACAAGGAATGTTTGATTGTCAGACTGTGGCCATGAAGTACTCTGGTGGGTTAGACAGTGTATTAAACAGAGCAGACAAACTGGCAGAAGGAACCACAGCAAACGCAAAGAGAGTGAGATTAGCGGTGAAAAAGAAGTACTGTAGACAGACTCTGTTCATAAGGGGATGGAGGGCCAATGGAGGGAATGAAGAATCACAGATACATGTGGGCTTGCCTCACCACTGACCCACAGCTGATGTATACCTGCCGTGCACAATGATGGGGCCAGCGTTGGGCTCTTGCTCCTGCACTCGGTTGATCTCATCCAGGAAGCTGAGCACTCCACTGGGCTCTCCAGGCACGCCATGGTCCGGCCAGCTGAGAAACTGGTAGTGCCAAATGTCCCGGACTTCATTTTCCTGGAATAAAAAAAACACACAAGCGTGTAGCAATCCCACTAGGTTTGGCTTAATACCTCAATGTACATGCTCTCTGCCACTCATCTCTGCACTCATGCAACCATTCATCCACCTGCTGACTCAGGGCCTGATTTAGATCTCGGCAGACGGTGTTGTGGGTATAATTCCTCTCACACATGCCCGCCTTAAGCACTAGTTAAGAAACATCAGAAAAGTGTGTTTATTCCAGAATGCTACACACAGTTGTGATGATGCCCATAATAACCATTATAAATGTACAATAAAATGTGCACGTTACTATTATTGTATGGCTGCACACTCTGTTATTGTATGGCTGCACACTCTGTTATTGTATGGCTGCACACTCTGTTATTGTATGGCGGCACACTCTGTTATTGTATGGCTGCACACTCTGTTATTGAATGGCTGCACACTCTGTTATTGTATGGCTGCACACTCTGTTATTGTATGGCGGCACACTCTGTTATTGTATGGCGGCACACTCTGTTATTGTATGGCTGCACACTCTGTTATTTGGGAACATGAGAAATATTCATGCAAGTACTCATTGACAATCTCTGACACGTTGATACTGGTAAAACGTGTCACTAAGCAAGTATGCTAATGTCAACTGCCGCGGGACGTCTCCAGCACGTGTAAACTGGCAATAACACATGTCAACCGGCACAACGTGTATTCAAATACCAAACGTGTATGTCAATACCTGCGGTACAGCGAGGGTATTTAAACCGCTCCCGCCTATACTCGCGGCTTGGCCTCGTTTCCCCCAGCACTTACCTGGCTCCAGTTCCTTGCAGCAGCCGGTCTCCTCTCCCCTTTTCCAGGCACTTACCTGACTCCAGTTCCTTGCAGCAGCCGGTCTCCTCTCCCCTTTTCCAGGCACTTACCTGACTCCAGTTCCTTGCAGCAGCCGGTCTCCTCTCCCCTTTTCCAGGCACTTACCTGACTCCAGTTCCTTGCAGCAGCCGGTCTCCTCTCCCCTTTTCCAGGCACTTACCTGACTCCAGTTCCTTGCAGCAGCCGGTCTCCTCTCCCCTTTTCCAGGCACTTACCTGACTCCAGTTCCTTGCAGCAGTCGGTCTCCTCTTCCCATCTCCAGGCTCCGGCGTCCTAGTCTGGCCCGCGTCTCCTGCCTCTGCTCCATCTACGGTGGCGATCATTCCGTCCAGCTCTTCCGGACTCCCGTACCGTAAATCCTGTAAAAGAACAGACAACAAAAGTTAGATTGCACAGACAAGGTAATCTGAACGATCCTTTGATCGCGGTGAGTGAAACTTTTATTTGCTTTACGGAACGAGCATTGGGAAAGACTTAAGGAATATTGTCTTTATTTACGGAACACTCACAGGTATAGACTTTAACAAGGTGAAGACAAACCTTGAGCAGTATAGCAGAACGTTATTCAGAATATTCATCCTGTTACTTCATTTAAAAGTACTTGAGGTGCCTTTCAACCGTAATTCCGAAGAGGAGAAACATTGACTCAGTAATAAGAGTGTCGCTCAGAAAACCTTGATGCATATATTCGTGCCCTTTTTTCTTATTTTGATATAATTGTGCTTTGATATTTTATTTATTCTTGTGGTGTTTACACTGTGCAAAGAACGGTGAAATCAGAGGTGCTCACACTGCGCAAAGAACGGTGGAGTCAGCTATTCAAGCGCAGGTATATGCTCAACACATGTATGTATAATATTAAATCAGAGTAAGCAATAGTCAGGAAATGATTCCCATTGGATGTCCTAACATAAATATTGGTTTGTTTTATAGGATGCTCATTATATAATCAGAAAGACTTTATTGAAAAGCTATTACGAAGTGCTGACAAAGAGTACACTACCTTCTGTGTTATATGCTTACGTTTTTAGGTATGATGTAAAAATCGAAGGTTGAGAACAATATATATACTTTAATAGATTGTTACCAAAGTGATCATTCATATGTCGTTTCTTGCATCTGTAGCACATCGAGGTATTTCCAACACCACATTTCAGACGCTGGAATTCCAGACTATCCAGACATTCCCAGAGGTGTCCCTCTTGACCCTGCGAAGACTCCTGGTATCTTCGTATCTCTTCTCTCTTCGTCCCCGTCCCTTTTCCGCCCTGGGAACTCCCAGCTTGATGGTGTGGGTCTGGCAATAACTGTCACGCTGTTAGTTCCCAGAGGATCTGGGGAATTATCATCGCCAAGGTAGAACAACCTGGAGAACAGGTGAGTGCCTCTCCAACAGACGGGTGACTCCATCACAACGGTGACGGATATCCCATCCGCTGAAATACAAAATCCCATTATATCCTATGGGATTTATATTTCGGTGGACTGGATATCTGTCTCCGTTGTGACGGAGTAACCCGACTGCTGAGATCTAAATCATGCGATACAGTATAGGTGGTCACAGTAACAATAAGCAATTGTGAAAACAAAAAATAAAGTTAAGCCAACATTCACAAAGTTCTTCGTAATAAATGCAATTTATTTGCAGAAGTAAATGCGTACTTTAAATGTGGCAATACAGTTGCTCTTTCATTATCACACAGTTCTGAAAATTTGAAAGAAAGGTGCTCAGGTGTGAGATAGAGAAAATGAAGTGTTGTTGGTCAATGTGAAACCGTGAGGAAGGTGGACAAGGAAAAGAGGTGTGACATGTATCCATCACATTTTAAAGATACAATTCCAGCCTAACGTAGGTCAATTGTTCCTGTACATCACATAGCCTCAAAATGACCCTGTTGTTACATCACAGTTGTCAGGGCTTGTGTGTTAGTTGTAGTCTACGTTTCGACCCCTAAGTAAACAGCTAGGTGATTCAAGCCTTAGGGTGGTGTCTTCTTCAGGACAGTGAAAAAAGAGAGAGCACCTAGAAGTAAGATGAATAATATGTGATTAGTGGGGCATGGTGTCTCCACACAGGGAAACCTATGCCATCTTTGTAATATCCAATCCCAAATCGCTGTTTGATTTTACTCCAAATTGGTCTCGATCACTGTTCCCTAGAACGTGCGCGGGTGCGCGCCCGCGCACTGAAGTCACCCCGAGCGCGCAGTGTCCCAATTGTAGCGCGCGCACACACAACACAGCCGGTAAGTCCGTTCGCGCCACCGCTTTTAAAACGCGAGCGGCGCGAAAAACGGCAATTTCCTGGTTGCACGAGGCAGAGCTGGAGACAACGGTGGAGAGGACACAGTCGGGTTTACGAGCAAGTGCGGCCTGCACTTGCTGCATTTTTTTCTTAATAGTGCACGCCAGCGGGGCAGTTTGTGGGCCTTTGTGAAAGTATTCATGTTAATTGCAGCGTCGTCATGCGCTGCAATTAACATGAATACTTTTACAAAGGCCCACAATCTGCCCCGCAGCCGTGCACTATTAGGAAAAGTAATGCGGCAATCTAAAGCGCGACATGTTCTTTCAGATGATTCTGAAAGAACACGTCGTGTTTGACTCTGCATTCCTTTGCTAATAGTGGTCATCTGCGGGGCTGAATGTGGGCCTTTGAAATAGTTTTCATGCTAATTGCAGTGCACACGGGCGCTGCAATTAACAAGAATACTATCTCAAAGGCCCACATTCAGCCCCGCACTATCAGCAAAAGGAATGCAGAGTCATACACAACGTGTGCTTTCAGAATCATCTGAAAGCACACGTCGTATTTGACCCTGCAGTCTTTAGCTAATAGTGGGCAGCTGCGGGGCTGAATGTGGGCCTTTGAAATAGTTTTCATGCTAATTGCAGTGCACACGGGCGCTGCAATTAACAAGAATACTATCTCAAAGGCCCACATTCAGCCCCGCACTATTAGCAAAACGAATGCAGGGTGAAACACAACTTGTGCTTTCAGAATCACATGTCGTGTTTGACCCTGCATTTCTTTTGTTAAAAGTGCGTGGCTGAATGTGGGCCTTTGAGATAGTATTCTTGTTAATTGCAGTGCACACGGGCGCTGCAATTAACATGATTATTATCTCAAAGGCCCACATTCAGTCCCGCAGCTGCCCACTAGTAGGAAAAGGAATGTAGCAAATGTAACGCAGGACGTGTGCTTGCCAAGGTTTCAGATTGCCATGTGGGACATTTTCATATGTTTGTGTAATATGAGTGACATTTTAAGGATCATGAGTACATAGCTGCCAAGGTTTCAGATTGCCATGTGGGACATTTTCATATGTTTGTGTAATATGAGTGACATTTTAAGGATCATGAGTACATAGCTGCCAGGGTTTCAGATTGCTATGTGTGACATTTTCATATGTTTCAGTGTAATATGAGTGACATTTTCTCACAAGCAAAATCAACACACTAAAATTCACGGTTTAACAACCGCCACGGCAAACAGCTAAGGGGCATTAATTGGGGTGCAAGAGAGGCTGAGGGGCACACATAGCCGGGCAGCAGCGGAGTGAGCAAGGGCGCTGTATTATTGCAAGTACGTTGCACTGTTCGTGAAAACTATCGACCACTAGAAACTGTGAGGTGGACTCTTTTTCATGACATTTACAAAATCACTAAATCATAGGTCTTGACTAAGTTCCACTTCATTTCCCCTTAGAGTCAAAACACAAATTAGGTGCAAGGCGACATTATTGATGCATTCGCCTGCACAAGGCATATGTAGAAACAGGGCCGGCTTTAGCAATGGTGGCGCCCTGTGCGACAATGTTTTGTGGCGCCCCCAATGACCACCTCCGCCACAGATTCCCACACTACCACCATTTGACAGTGCTCCTCAAGTCTCAATAACCACTGTCTCTTAGATTAATTTCGTTTTATAGCGCGACTCATACCAGTTAGTAAGGTGTCAGAACACTTTAGATCACACACACATTGCACAGAGACAATCCCATGTGTAAATGAGTGTATAGGAAATGTTACATAAGACAAAGGCCTACAAGGTGTAGGAGTATAATGTCATCCATTCTGGTAGGCAGTATAGTTTGAGTCTTTGGTCTTGAAAAATACAAATTCAGAATTTAAAAATGTTACACCAATGTTGGGGGTTTTCCTAAATAATAAGAATTGATTTCTACATAAATGAACCCTTTTTGCAATATTAGGATAACAAAAGACTGGCAAAAAACACACATAGCTCTTAACACATTCCTTGCAGTTTGCATGCAGCTCTTTGATGACAGTGAATATATTAGGATTTTAACTTATACAAGTAACAACAGGATCTCTCTGTCAAAAGCGGTAACCCATTGACCAATTTATATTTTATGCACTTTGTGATATGAATGGGACACGTTATTTGCAGCAGACATATTAACCCTCTGCACTACAAGTCAACATTTCTTAGACAAAGCTCCGGTCTCTCTCCAGGAAGAACATTAATCAGATGAGTTATCTTGAGATTTTTATTGCTGGAACCAAGAACTCGGCACCAGCTGCCTCTAAAACAATAAACATGGCACCCCCACCCCAAGTCAGCGCCCGGTGCGATGGCACCGATCGCACCGCCCCAGAGCCGGCCCTGAGTAGAAACACTCATTTTGGCATTGAAATGCCCACACATGGGAAGGCATGGCCGGCAAGATGTCGACAAGAAGTGCTTCATCCTGGACACAAAACTGTAATTTTTAATCCAACGCTGAATCCTGCAGTCCCCGCCACCTGGGTTAGGACAGAGAGCCGAAAGAGGGGGCTAACGGCAGAAACAAAGTTGTGGGAGGCCTGCAGCAAGGCACTGGTGCGGAGGCCCCTGAGGAGAAGACTCCGAAGTGGAGGCTGCGTGAAGGAGGGCTGACCCAGTGGAGGGCGGTGTCTTTTTGTGGGGTGCCCTGGGGGCTGAAGAGCCCCTGGCGAGAACCGGCTGCGCTGCGGTCAAGACAGGCGATCGGTCATAACTCAGGGGCCTGCCTGGATCACCCCGAGGGGTTCTGGTAATTGCCAGCCGGGAGACGTGTTTGCAATGAGGCGGCATTGGAGGCAGCCGAAAACAGCCAGACTGCAGCATAAGAGGAGAGGGTTCCTGGAGGGGTTCTGCTGGCGCCACTGGTGGAGAAAGTGGGCTGTGGGGAGCAAGATTTGAGATATAGAAAGACAATACAATATTCACCAGTGCAGAAATAATGTTAAATACTGTTAAAGGTTGTCTCCGCTTCAGGTATAGGAATGTTACTGCAAAAGGTCAAAGGGAGCACCCTCGCATGTTAAAGTCTTTGTTCGCTCTCCACGGGAGGGGGCACAGAGTCAGTGACTGGCGGCCCTGCCCTCTGGCTCCGCCGGCGTACAACTGGGGCACTGATCACCCCACTAACCAGCTAGCTGGATCAATAAAAATCATACACTCGTGATTAGATATAGATTAGGCTGAAGTCGGGAATGTTTTCAACTCCAAGGCACGTTTTTTCTCTAAATATCATGAGCTTAAGTATGCATATTTATTAAAAGCATGCATCTTAAAAGCGAGCACACTTACCAACAAGCACTGATGCGCCTATTTTACCAGAGCTTTGCCCTCTCTCGAATCATAGAAACCAGAGTCCTCCTGGCCACAACGAATGACTCCCTCAGCAAACGTGCCACCCGGGCTGCATTCAGACTCAGCAGCTGCACAGTGCGTGCTCTGGACTCCAGCGGCCGCCACAGGTCCGTGGGATTGGGTCTCGGCGGTGGCAGGGATCATTCATGATTATGCTTAAATTACTGCGCTGCGGTGGAAGCACTGCCCTGGCATTGTCACGTCCAGCGTAATGCCGCACGCAGCCATGAGGATTACTTCCTATTTTAACTAATACATTGTAGCCAGCAGCCCGCAAAGCCTACCAGGAGCAGCGCTCTCGCACAGGCCTGCTGCCACTCCAGTTTCAGCATAGCGGCGTTATGGCTTGACAGCCAAGGCTGAAATGCGTTAGTCTAACACCTGATGCGTCGTCCTTGGCAGGGCTGTGAGTAACACTTTCACGCCAGCAAAATCAAGCCATAAAGAGGAGGAAACGTATATAGAAATTACATGCATAGCTGTCAAGGTTTCACATTGCTCTGTGTGACCTTTTCATGATTTCAGTGTAATTATTAGTGACATTTCAACAACTATGAGTGACGCTTTATTTCCAGCAAAAAATAGCTGGCAAGTTTCATTTTCCTTATGTGACATTTTCATATTTTCCTTGTGTTTGTGTGACATTTCTATTCTTATGTCTGATGCGTCTCAATATTTTGCTTCCCAACAACATTTTGATCCATAACCAATATAACAGTGAATTAATTAACATAGTCTTTAATCCCTATTAGCACTGCACCTTAAACTGTAGAACTTGTGATTTCACATCTGATTTTAGTGTGTGTTGCCTTTGTATACTTTACAAAGCTTGTATTGCATTTCATGATGTTTCCTTTTTACATATAAAATTGTTCTGAAATTAAAAAGGCATCTACATAACACTTCAAGCATACCGAATAGTAACCAATTCCTTTGCAATACAAGGTGTTGCAGGATTTTCTTTGAAAAAGACGTCTTCACATCTACCTCCAATAACCACTATTCAACTACTAACACTTGAACATGAGTGATCACTGGTACTAGGCAGCAATTAAAAGGTGTGAACCTTTTATCGCTCAGAAATGTACAGATTCAAGAAGAATCAAAATTAAGCAAAACAAACTATATGAGCAGAGAACTACATTAAATCACAATAGACTCTTTCCTTTCTGAAATCCGCCACTCTTTCAACCTTTTCCATTTTAATGGGATCAAGCACAACAAATACACTTCTCTGATAGTGACTCGGGAAAGAATTGTGTCAAAGGTAATTTACTGTATTATTGCTTGAAAGGATGTTTTATCTTTAACCAAACACTGTGTAAGGCACCTCATTGACAAGCTGGGTGATGCTGGGTCAGTCTCCTTGTAATTACTACACACTCCTTTGGCATTGCAAGCCAATGCGCGGGGCAGTATTGGAACACGGTTTTATGCAACTCCGTGTTTAAGCTCAGTAGTTTCAGGAGCCGGAAATAAGAAAAGGTGCCGGGGTCATTGTGAGGCTAGACCCAGTGCTTGCACTTTGTGTATTTAAAGGCTTCTCCAAGCCGCCCACAGCCACATTCATCTAGTGCCATATCCATGTGTATTGTATATCTGTGATCTTGTATAGGCTCCCAACATTTTCCCACCCTATGAACAGTGCTCGAGTTGAGGATCTTTAGTGAAATCTTAAGGTACCATCGTTGGAGTCCTATTCTTTTCTAAACCCGAAGTGTACTTGCCTGTGTAACCAATTCATGTCATGGCGTGTGTATCTAAATTGAACACCTGCCTTTAGACCCTTCATGTGGTGCTACAGGTGTGGAAATGCACCGTCCTTTCACTTTTTTAAGCAAAAACTTGGAGTGATATTTGGCGCTGCACCCTTACGCGCGGTCTGGTTCCCGGCGCACATAGCCTGGGCTGCAGTGCACAGAGACCTTACACTGCCGCACACAGAGGAAAAAAATTAGAGGGAACATTGGTCTCGATATGTCGTTCGTATATGTGCAAATATTGACAATGTGCCCTTTACTGTATCCTGTCTATGACCATTGATCTGTATTCACCCATGTTTTGTTTTTCACAATGCTATTTAACAGTTTATACATGCAATGAACTTACTGATATATCATGCACTGTCGTTTTCATGCTAAATATATTTTTCAACGCCGGTGACTAATACGTTATTTATATGTATTTCATTATAACACCCAGCACGGGGGTTCAAGGGCCCCTTGTCATCTGTGTAACATTGATTCCCCATTCTCTGTTTGAGGTTACTTCAAACCAGTCCCGATCAGTCGGTCGCATATGCAAATATTGTATACTGTGTCAAAGTAATAGATTCCTCTCCCCAGCCTTGACAATGTCGAACGCCAATATTTCCAGATGTTGTCCACACTACAACTAGTTAACTGTTAGCGGACTTTAGCATTTTAGCAGGTAACGTTTTCTCCGTTTCCATGGTTTCGCCGCCCTACGCTCCGGTACGGGAGGTATGAAGCGGCTGCACCTAACGTGCACGTTTCCGCCCCGCGTTTAAATACGTGCGCCTCCAACCGCGAGCTCATTCTTCAAGTAAGCATCGAGGCGAACAGAACTAATATGAGGTGAGGTCCCACTGACAGGTTTTAAGTTGGCTTTTTCGCAGGTTAAGCGAACCCTTTGTTAAACGCTCCGTTATATTATGTTCCTTTAAATCGCTCATTACACCATCGCATCTTTTGCCACATTTATAAATGGACTGTTTTCTTCTGGCTCAAACAGGCTCCCGCCTAGTTTAGTAATGCGCACGCCTTACAACCAGTACCTCCTTGCCAACTCAGTTTGGTCTTTTTAAACGAGTACAGCTTTACAATCATCAAGATGTACTCCCTGGACTAAGAACACACACATATAGCCCCTTCTGTACACGCTGCTTAATCCAGCCCTCACGAGGCACTCTTCAACAGATTCCCCGTTTTAACGCATAACATTTTTGTACCTTACATTTCTAGATCATTCAGTTTGATACTGTTCATTTTATACGTGCACTGATGGCCGTATCTATGACCTCCCCTTAACTTGCATAGTAAGTGTCACGACACAAGGGGAGATGCCCTTGCATTGCCGGTTAGGATTTTCTCCTAAACACACCGTCTAACATGTGTTTCCTCCTCATACAGGAGCTCTGACGAGCCCAACTTTCAGCTAACTGCCCAGCCTTAACGTTTGTGCTGGATGCACCATTAGGTAAACTTTACCTCTTTTTAGCCACATTCAATTCCCTGTGTGGAGACACCGTGCCCCACTAATCACATATTATTCATCTTACTTCTAGGTGCTCTCTCTTTTTCCACTGTCCTGAAGAAGACCCCACCCTAAGGCTTGAATCACTTAGCTGTTTACTTAGGGGTCGAAACGTAGACTACAACTAACACACAAGCCCTGACAACTGTGATGTAACAACAGGGTCATTTTGAGGCTACGTGATGTACAGGAACAATTGACCTACGTTAGGCTGGAATTGTATCTTTAAAATGTGATGGATACATGTCACACCTCTTTTCCTTGTCCACCTTCCTCATGGTTTCACATTGACCAACAACACTTCATTTTCTCGATCTCACACCTGAGCACCTTTCTTTCAAATTTTCAGAACTGTGTGATAATGAAAGAGCAACTGTGTTGCCACATTTAAAGTACGCATTTACTTCTGCAAATAAATTGCATTTATTACGAAGAACTTTGTGAATGTTGGCTTAACTTTATTTTTTGTTTTCACAATTGCTTATTGTTACTGTGACCACCTATACTGTATCGCAATAATAACCCGGGTCTGGTAGCATTTCGGGTATCCCCATTGATATAAGAGATCTAAATCATGCCAGAGTCTTGCATTCATTCACCCACCCACAAAAAAACATACACACAATCTCAACAAGCATATTAAAGGTATGCAAAAAGAATAAAAATAGAAAAAAATTATACAGCATAAATGTGGTAGAGATGTGCTTGCAATTACGAATAAGTATAAAAAATTAGCAGACAGCGGCAGCCTTTGAATGGTATTATGATTAGTTGGTGTACCAATTTACGATGGCAAAAAAAAAACTGATGAAAAGGAAAAAAGAGGACCTATAAAAGCAGAAAAGGAAGGCCTAGCACTGAAGCACACCCAATTTCAAGCAGATGCACACATGTGATAAGGCAAGAAAACGTCACTCAGAGGGAAATAGAGCCAAAGGCTGGTGTGGGCTGACCCACTGCCCATGCTACATGCGGTCATTAGCGGAATCAGAATGTGAATGACACTCAAGCAGACCAATGGCTGAAGAGGGCAGACCCTGAGTCCCTCTATGTATTTATATGTACGCATATATTTTAATGATTTTTTTATATTACAGATCCTGGCATACAAGTAATCCCAGGAATGGACATACGATTCCTGTATCCACGCTCACGTTGAGCGGTTGGCGTATGTACCTTTGGCTAATAGCCCAGGACAGATGCAGTGAATTTGCTAACCTCTGTGGGTTTCACCGGTGAATCTACTGAACTACAGGACCACTGGTTCAGTATAATACACCGTTGTTTTTGTTACTTTCACACCTATTGATTGGTGCATTCATTTCACTTATTGCAGTAGCTAATTGTTGATCCTGATGAAGGCCATGATACTCTGATAGGTCCTAAGGCCGAAACATGTTGATCGTACTTTAATGCAGTTGTCTCTAATGTTGGCAGTTGCATTACTAGCTATTTGTTTTTAATCCTGTCACAAGGTAGCTGAATAAAGCTTGCCATAAGCTAACCTTGTAGCCAGTTTTAACCACATTCACTCTAGCACTGCACCTCACTCACAACACACCACGCTTGCATATGGTTTTAGAATAACCCTCCTTACCAATACAAAACATCCCTGTGCTCCTCCCTCGCAGCGAGGGGGTTGTAGCCCGCGTCAAGACTAGGTTCTTGACGCGAGGAGGCACCCCTATGATGAAGCATGACACCTCTGGTGTGTGAGGGGAACCGTCCTTAAAAGGGATCCCCCTCCCGAATATGGTTGACAGAGTCCACATGCCCCTCAGACCCTTGCTCTGGACCCGTGGGTTCTTTTTGTGATAGATACAAGTAAACCCGTCAGGCCTGATCATTTTAATACAAGTACCGCTAAATGCTTCACATAAAATTACAAATAATATAAAATTATAATTGGCAAAACAATATGCAACCCCTTCTAAGAAGCGTAACACGGATTCGAAAATGCTAAACTGCTATCCCCAGGGCTTGCCAGAAGGGTGTAACAAACACAGAAACATTTGCCTACTGTACTAATGTATCAGATTCCATGTAACAAAATTCCGGTGTACAGTTTTTAATCCAGTGTAAAAAAACTCCATCCTTAAAGGCGTACTGTCTTTAGCATCTGTTTTCACTATATATAGGACAGCCCAACTGGTCTGTAGCCTTTAGCATTCGCTTGCCACCATAAACAAGCATAATCTTTACCAGAAGGCAACTATGAGACATATGATGAACATGATGATGAACAAGATTTATAGAGCACGCAGATGCTCCTAGGACTGTGCATATAATCACAAATATGTACAAAATTACAGTTGGCAAAACATTATGCAACCCCTTCTAAGCAGGCCTTGGAAGGAATCTCACTGTGCAGATCTTCTGCGGTGAGCGTTTGTCAGCGGAGGTAACCAAGAACAAAACCCTTATGGTAATCTTTGAGATTACCTGTAATAATACACGTGCACAGGCTTTACCACAGTTAATAACAATCCACCTTAAAAGGACTATTGACTTGATTTTCACAATAAATAAGCCAAGCCTACTGACTGTTTTCACAATAAGCAAATCAGGCCTGTATAATTTATGAATGGCTTGTCACCATAACAAACTTAGGCCTACTGTATTGAGCATAACCTTTCACACAAGGCAGCTATCAGGCATACCGTCCTAAAATTAAAATTTGCAAAAAATTACATTTGGCAAAAATATACACAACCTCTCCTAAGAGGGCCTAAAAAGAACTATCACAGTGCAAATCTTCTACTCCCAGGGCTCGTCAGCACCAAAAGCCTTGCCTACTAAGGTAGTCTGTGAGATTCCATGTAACCAAAAAACACTACCTACTGGCATTAACATAGGTAATATTAATCTACACTTAAAGACCTATTGCCATTAACACATGGTTTTCACACAAAAAATAAGTTGGGCCTTTGCGTTAAACTTTCATAAGCAGATCAGAAATATGGCATCTGAGTTAACCTTTCCTTACAAACCGCTCAGGCCTACAGTCTTTGTCACTGGCATGTCAAAAATAACCAATTCAAGTCTGTTGTATTGACCATAAGCTTTCCCATAAGTGAACCACTGGTATACAGTTAGAAAATAACAAGCATGTACAAGATTACTGTTGGCAACACAAGACATACCTCCTCCTGAGTGGGCCTAACAAGGATCCTCAGTGCAAATCTTCAACCCCCAGGGTTTGTCAGCGAGGGTAAACAACCCCAAAAGCCTTGCCTACTATGTCAGTTTGTGAGATTGCCTGCAACAAAATACCATATACAGGCTTTTCCACAGTATAATAGCAATCCAGCCATACAGGCCTGTTGACTTCAACACGTCTTCACAATAAATAACATGGATCTACTGCCTTTCTCATAACTTTTCATAATAGCAGGTCAGACCGTGGTATCTGACACACGGCATCATTCGCTTGTCACCATAACCAATTCATGTCTACAGTACTGAGTACAGGATTTCCAACAATGCACAAAGAATGTTTTTCCACAGAAGCACACAACCTCTACCCAATCAAATGCTAACGGAATCCTCATGTAGGAGGAGCTGAAGCCCTCTCGAGTAGTGCTTATTAAAGCGCTTGTTCTGTTGGCCTCATGAGGTCATCAACAGCTGCTCTGTCAAGCCAGATCTAAAAATGCACTAAAATAAATTGATATCTATCTTGATCTCCATGTCAGTGCCTGGCTTAAATACAACATGTGGCACAGACCAACTTATCTGAAGGAGGGGATGTTACGTACAACAGGTCCAGATTTTACAATAGAAAACTGCTTACAAAGTAGCAAATGTTGGTCCAGTGAATAAAAGAAACATCTGCAATCTTTCAAAGATATTTAATATAATACATAACCCTTTGGGCCATACATTAATGTGTGGATGTGAGACTTAAGAGCTTGGTTGGGGAAAACAATAAGCTTGCCAAGGAAGTTTGCTTCTTAACAAACATCTGTAATGCCTGGGAACTTTTTTGGTACAGAAAAGGCAGTTTACGTTGCAGGCTGGTGGTAGTTTTGATTTGATTTTCTTGTGAAAACCTAGGGCCAAATAGCTGTGTGCTGACATCGAAGCGAGACCAGAGTGGCCTGCCTTTGTTTCTGTCGGGTTTTACCCCAGACTACAATCATGTGAGATCAGCCCCATGGAGTATTAATCTCTCACCTAATGATATTGGCTATTTGAGTGTATCCTGCAGCTTCCGCCACAGGAACTACTTTAGAACTAGAGCTCCTTCTGTCCATTCCTGCTGGTTTCCTCTGTTGCGTCTCGCTCTAATGCGTGCGTGCTGCATGAATTGGCAAATGAATCGCAGGCCTATTGGCTTTGCCAAATCCGGTGTAACCAGTAAAACAGCCCATAGCATTATTAAGCTTTAGTATATATTAACCAACAAATCCTTACAGAACTCTTGTGAAATCCTTTACAGGTGGACACCTCTTTCAGCCCATTTAAGTTTGGACTGGTTTTTAAATGTGAATCCCACACAAAGGTCCAGAATGTTTCTACAGCCCAACTTACAAAAAGCTGGTTTATTTTCAACTGCACTGTAGCAAAACTCTGCCTCTAAAAGCACTTTAGTCGCAAACTCTAAGGTAATCTCCTATTCTCCCTCAGATGGTATGGTACAACTTTTATACCATATGTACACGCATTAATTGTGATGCCCTAAGTGACTGATTAAACATTGCTAAAGCTGTTTCCTGAGTTTGTTTTATCTTCAAACCACAAAACTCTTTATAACTTTCTCATCATTCCTCTGACCACCTAAACATTACTACTTTATTATCCAACCATCTCATAATAACAGTCCCATCAGCAAAACATTTTCACAATTTGATAATGAAATTCTGCCATACTGAGAAATAATAACAATGGTTCTCTGTCTGCAGTCACTGGTGCCTTCACAATAGCACTCACTAAACCCCTACTTGGGTTTTACACACTTGAATCTGCCCACAGGGCCAAGACATTCAACAGAATCTCTGCTGAATCAAAGCTTCTTGCTCCCCTGATCAGGAAGCCCTCTTGGAAACCCCTGGACTCGCGGAACCGACTGAGCAACTGGATCTTCACTAGCTGGAAAACTACTGCCAATCACTCCAGATCAAATGGCGGGGGATAACATCTCAATATAACCTGGGGCGTGATAAAACTGGCCTACAGACGTCATCCAGGATGCAGACTCATCTGAGGATAGGTCAAAGACTAATCCAAAGACGTGAGCAGCACAGCGGACATAAAAAGGTAGAGCATCTTCTTCATGTCCACTAGAGGATGTCCAAGCAAATTTTCCCCATCACCCTGCACCAAATGTGACACCCAGAAGTGGGCACAGTACTCCAGATATCACCTCAGGTACTGCCCACAAACCTCCAGACAAAGCCCCAAACTGAAAACAATATTGCAGATGTGGCTTATGTACTGAAATGTCCTCTGGAACTATAACAACCAAGATGAGGTCTCCAGAAGAGGACACTATACCCCAGATGATATCTCCAGATCTGGACACAGGTTTGTAGATGGTTCTTTCAGCGATGGATACAATACCTCAGCAAGAGACACAGTGTACTTTCTTTTGTGAGGCAGGAAGCACACTTACGTCATATAGCAGTGACAGCCGAAGACGTCGGGTCTTACAGTCGATGGTTGTGTGTTCTTTCACGTTCTCTACAAGATATGGTCCAAACTCTTTAGTACTGTCCAGTTCTGGCCAGTAAGGGACACACTTGTTCTGAGAAAAAGAAAAGAGGTAGTCATTAGGAGAAAGTTGGAGAGCTAGAAATTAAGTAAGAGAGAGAGTGAGTGTGTGTGTGTGTGTGTGTGTGAGAGAGAGACAGACAAGAGTGAGGAAGTAAGCGATCAGAAGAGGCATAAATAAAGAGAGATAAGTGTGAAATAAAGAAAAAAGGAAAGTGAGAAATGGAAAAACAAACCAAAAATGGAGAAAGAAGGAATGAAAGAAAATAATGAAAAAGTTTAAAAAAAGGACAAATGAAAGAAGAAAAAAGAGGAATAGACAACTACAGAAACAGCTGGGTGATGCCTCCAGAGAGTGGCCTGCTGCCATGAATGTGGGCAGAAAGAATGTCATTCTACCTAAGGTGCCAGGTTCAGTGCTTCACAAGTGGCACTAGGGTGGGTGTGAAAAAGTGTGACAACAAACAGTACAATAAAAAATTACTTATGGGAGTACAGTATGAGGTGCTGACCTCAATTTAAATATTTATTTACGCTGCCTGGCGTTTGCATCCTGCATTCTATCCTAAGAGGATGGAGTGTTCTAATAGCATTGTAGCCCTTCTGCCTTGGGCTACATTGAGGTTAAAGACCTTCTCCCTAGGCCCTCGTCTGCTGATTGAGCCTATAGCTCAGGAAGAGGGCCTTTAAGAACTGTTCCAGCCTTGGAGATGCGGAAATAGCACTGAAAGGTCTTTTGCCTTACTAAGTATGGAGCCCGTTTAGTGCATTTGCCAATATGGCTTTATGGTGTTGGAAGAGGGCGGTTAGGTTTCTGGCTGAATTTACTGTGTTTGGGCCTAGCACGGTTGGGCAGGCGAAAGTGAGGAGATAGCTTGGATTAGAGCTAATAGAATTCAGTGATGCTGGAACAATTTTCAGAGTGGGTATGCTGCCATCAATGTTACATCACTGAAGTCATAGCCAAATCCAAGCTTCACACCTTGATTAATTTATTTATTTGAGAGTTTTATATAAGCGCTAGCCAGACCCAAAGGTATCAGAGCGATTTACAACAGTAAATGTTCACATCAAAAATAACAAGTCGATACAGTGCATCTGAGTCAGAGCGCTTTAAAACAGTAAACGTTGACAACATAGATAACAAGTATAGTAGACATTCATTATAGCGCTAGGTAGGTACATGAGGGGACTCATAAGAGTCATAGTTGAACATACAGCATCAAGTGGTTACAAAGTCACAAAAGTATAACACAAGAACGCATGGTGGAATGGCGTCGGGGGACAGAACTGGAGACTGAAAGAGTCATGTGTCCGTCCTGAAGGAACCGGTCAAAGAGGGAAGCGTAGAAAGGCTTGTGCACGTGTTGAAGTAGTTGTTGAGGAGTAGAAATTTGCGGTCCCATGGACATCGCCTGTTACGGTATAGCAAATGAGCAACACCCGTCCAGAAGGAGAGTGGTATGGGTGTGGTATGTAGCCAGTGATGCTTTTTGAAGAATACTTTCGCAAATCTATTACTTTTACAGACTGCACATTTACTATTGAAATGCTGTCATAATTCGTACAAATGTGCAGTTTTACTGACAATACCATAGTGCGCACACAATAATGTGACAAAATTAGGTTTCAACAAATATTTATAATTTGTATATCACCAAGCGGCTTGATTTGTTTTGATTGTATTAAAATCTGTGATTTCATCACACTTCAGAAGTACAAAAATTTGAGAATGTCTTTTGTGCTTTTCGAACTGCTGATATATTTAGAAATATTTGTACAGTTTATTCACAGAGTATTTCCATCCCACACCCCTTCTTTTTACTCTGCCTGTACCAGCGAGATTATCAAATAGTTCACCTTACAAAACGCTCTAACTTTGAAGTTAGGAAGAAAAGTAAACACCAATCTCCATGTTAAAAGAATAAGCAGCAATCTGTCAGAAGACATAGCCTGACATGTGATCTCTGTCTTTGAACACACCACGAATGGGTTAAGATAAAAACAAAAGTCATAATCTTCCATAATGATCATTCACTCTTAGAACTCCCACATGCCAATTTTGGGGTTGCTGCAGCACCCCCAGTAGCCCAACTTCCAGCAGCTATGATGGTAATGTCAATCAAAGGTGCGCTATAATGTTGTTCAGGGGTAGTTAGTCCGGCGCGTGAACCGTTCTATCCCAAGGTTCTGATCGCTGGACCATGCAAGGCGAGGAATCCATGACAGGTAAGCCGGAAGGAGGGTTCTCCTTACAGGGTAGTCCCTGGCCAGTCTTCTTGGAAAAATGTGCTTTCATCTTAGCTCAAACCTTATAAGGTGAGTCGAGTCATCTGGACCAAGGGTTCCGTTTGGTCTTTCCAAATCATGTCATCCACTCCCTTTACTAGAACGCAGCACGCGCCCAGTCTCGTGTACTTTGAGGCAAATAGCCAGGCACTTCTAGCTGGGCATTATTAAAGAAGCGTTCCCAGACAGAGGCTGTTACATCCTGTCACCTGGCTGGACATGTGCAGTCCCTTTCTTTTCGGAGCCTCAGCCAAAAGCCTATTTACCATACCAAGCTCGTTTGTTGCTGTTTGGTGCCCTCTTGTGGCCATTTGTAGCGATGACACGTCTGCGGCATACGATGAGCCTGTTTGATTATTTACCACAGTTAATGGAGGGGAAAAAAAACACACCTGATTCTCAGATCGGTTTTTATTTCCGCGGGATGTCTGTTCACCTGATTTTACATTAAAGTGCTAAGGGCCTGATTAGGAGCATAGCGGACAGGGTACTTTGCCACAAATGTGATGGAGTAAGTACCTGTCCGTCAAACCCTCAGCCCACCTGCCTTATTTATTACTAGTCTGGAGAGCATCTTTATTCCGTCGGCTGTGCTCCCGCTGGCTCCACCATCAGACACCCTGATGGGCGACAGAAGGAACTCAAGGGGGTGTGAGAGTCATTCGTTTTTTTGTTTTTCAATAACAAACTCCAGCTTTGGCAGTTGAGTTCTGAAAAACAAAAACAGTTTGGTGCGAGGCCACCTGAAAGACAGCGGCCGAGCACTAAGCTTGCATTGGCTTTAGAAGAAGTATCATGTCAGCGCTTCCTCTGCGCACACAGATATCACCGCTGGGCTGGCGGGATCTCTAAACATATCAGGCGGCAGTCCGTCCGAGTGGCAGACGTAATGTCCTCCACCACCCTGATGGAGGACAGGCCACTTGTCAATCTTTACATCAGGGTCCAGATCAGGGTGCTCAGCATAGGTCCAGAAGGGTCAGAACCATGCCAGATTGTCACGAGTACACTATGGACATCCCTTCTCTTTAGGTTTCTTGTATGTGGTTGTATGACGGAACCACGCATGCCATTACACGCATGCCTTTACAATACGTCTGTTACAAGGCATATACCTTTACCACCCAAAAGTTTACCACACATATGCCTTTACCACACTTGCCTTTACAACCAAAAAGTAAGTATTTTGCAGGTAAGTATAAAGCCTTTATATATATGTATATACACGCATACATATATGTGTGTGTGTGTGTGTGTATATATATATATATATAATGTACAAAATATTATTGCCCTATTGACCCCAATCCCTAAACTCAACCCCCCCTAAACCCTAAAATCACCCTTGCCACCCAAATACCCCTACCAATCCTAAAAACACCCTTGCCACCCAAATACCCTAACCCACCCTAAACCCTACAAATACCCTTGCCACCCCAATGTCCCCTACCCACCCTTTAAACACCATTGCCACCCAAATACCCCTACCCACCCTAAACGCTAAAAATACCCTTGCCACCCAAATACCTTACCCACCCTAAACCCTAAAAACACCCTGCCACCAAAAACCCCTACCGATCCTAAAAATGTCCTTGCCACCCAAATACTCTTACCCATCCTAAACCCTAAAAACTACCCTTGCCACCCAAAATCCCACCCACCCTAAACCCTAAAAATACCCTACCAACCCAAATACCTTCACCCACTCTAAACCCTAAACATACCCTTTCCACCAGATACCCTCACCCATCCCTTAAACCTAAAAACGTCCTTGCCCTAATATATACATACATATATATATATATATACACACATACACATATGTATATATGCGTGTATATATATATACATCAACAAATTCCTGGCCCGTCAATGACCACAACGGGACTACCCAGGTACGGACCTCAGCACACGAACAGATGCAGCAGACTCCCAAGTGTTGGTTTATCAAAGCAGTGATTTATTGTCCATAGATAAAACTCCCAAATGTTCCAGGCATAATGCCTGCCATGACGCGTATAGATATTATACACTTACCTCCGAAATACTTATATTTTCGTTGTAAAGGCATATGCGTGGTAAAAATTTGCATGGTAAAGACAGGCGTGGTAAAGTCATATGCGTTGTAATAAATGTGTGGCAATGCGAGGTATTGACTGCGTTGTAAATGCTGTTTCCCCTTGTTTGTAGATTTTTCTTACGTACCTATCCTGAAATTCTGGCATAGATCCAGATCTCCTGAATCTTGTGAACACTCCTAGTCTGAATGACCCCATATCTAAGCAGACAAGAAAAATCTCACACAGGTCTTTATTCTCAAAGGTCAGCACAGCGACCATATAAATCCTCAGGATTTAACATGTGAAGCATAGGGGAGAAGCATCCTACCTTTGACCGACATGCTGGTTCAGGCAACACAAGAATTGTCAGACATCATTAGAAATCAGTCAGATTGTTGTGAATGGTCATAAAAAGATGAATGTACTGCAGTTTCCTGTCCCCCGGAATGGCTGAGTGTTCCGGTGCATGGAATGTTGTTGGTCTGTAGAATGTGCCTTTTCCCGTATCCCACTAGCATCTGATGGAAGGATCGGAGAGGACCTGGAGGCTGAGCTGGAATCATCAGTAATTCCTTGTGGGTTTAGTGTTACATGAGTACTTAACATTTTATGTAACTTGTAACACTAATACACTCACTTTATGTTGTACCAGAATGTGTGAAGAATACTTCTTTCTACCAGTGCAACATACACTAACTCTATTAAAAGACAGCCCAGCCCTAATGCAGAGACAATGGTCTGGTGAGCATCCGCATGTCATGGTAATGCTGCACGCTCATCCCTAGGAGATAGGGCACTCTCTGCCCTTCCTGTCACTTCATCCCTAGCAGATAGGGGCAGAGGTGCAAATGCGGATGTGGATGACACTATCGGTGCTCCTGTTGAGACCGCCCCCACTAGTGACACTGCAGCCACTATGCTTGAGCTAAAGGTGGGCTTCCACGCCATGGATGCCCGCTTTGACACCTTGACGAACTGCATGGACAGGCTTGGAGAACGCCTTGACCGTCAGGCGGTACGACTGGATGGCGCAGAGGAAAGAATATCGAGCCTGGAGGACACGTCATCCCCAGTCCAGAAATGCCTAGAGAAGGTGGAAAGTATACTCAAGCAGGTGGTCATAAAGAATGAGGATTTAGAGGCAAGGTCGAGACGCAACAACATCCATATCTCTGGCAATGCTGAGACCACCAATATGGGCCGAGCGGACTCCTTTGTTGAACACCTGCTAATAGACCTGTTTGATCCGATCCAGTTTCTCTCCAACCTTCTCTGAGGAAAGAGCACACCGCACCCTGGGCCCGCGGCCACCCGTCGGTGCTCCGCTGCGTTTTCTCATTGCGCAGCTCCTAAACTACAAAGATAGGGATGTTGCCCTTCGCCTAGCACAGAAACGCGGAGATCTACAATACCAGGGATCTGCCATTTCCATTTATCCAGATTTCACCCCTATGGTCCAGGAAGCCAGACGTAAATTCGGCGATGTGAAGAACACTCTCCGCAAGCTGAACATATGGTATGCAATGCTATAACCGGCCCGTTTGAAAATTGACCACAACGGGAAGCCCAAGATTTTTTAGATCCCTGCAGACATGAACAACTGCTGTAAGAAACTATCGAATGGCTCTCCTGCCCCTTCTCAGGGCTCCCTGGTGCCGGACGGATGACGGATCGCGCTTACTCCACCATACACTGGCCCAGGAGACTTTGGCGCTGGATTGTGCGGGCTGCCTGGAATATTACAGATGCTACACATGTGGAGGGCCCGGGTGCTGGGCAATGATACGGACTGCTCTGACCTATATCTGCACCATCGCTAACTGCTACTGGTGACATAAATGTTTTATTCTTGCTTTCCTACTTTGTTTTTCAACCTGGCCGCTGCCTGCTGGGTCGCCTCTGCACCCCCACTGGTGTATACCATGATCATAAGTTTGGGGTTTCTTTGTTGTTTGTTCCTGATGATTGGGATTTTATGGATGTTTTTGTATCTAGTGTGGGGGATGAGGGGGGCATTTGTGTTCTTCAGGATGGATGACGTTTAAGTGTTTTTTCTTGTCTCTATTTTATAGTCCTATGATGCCACAAGTTAACCCTATTAGTAACTGCCTCCGTTCCTATATTCATGCGCACACTCTATCCCCAGCTACGCTTTCACACTGACGCGTAACTTAACTAAACCCTTGGAGATATCCTGTATTACTTGGAATATTCACGGCATTAATAACCAGTGTAAGGGCAAGCAAGTTCTGGCGTACTTGAACAGGCATGGCATCAAAATCGCCTATCTGTAAGAAACGCATCTACCCCCTGGCTCCACCTCCGTATTTGCTAAATCTTGGGGCACGCACCGTTCTTTCTCCTCCTATAGCACATACTCAAGGGGTACTTGCATACTTATTCATAAAAGCATCCCTTTTCACTTATACACTTCTCACTCCGACCCAGAAGGTCGCTACATCATCCTCCATGGTCTTCTTGCTGACAAACAGGTCCTATCGGTGAATATGTACGGTCCCACTGTAGACGAGTCAGCCTTCTTTCAAGACATATATAATCATATGAGCTGTGTAGATGTCGACCAGATAATAATGGGGGGGGGGGAGACTTCAATTTAATCCTGTGCCCGCCGTTAGACTCCTCCAGTACACGCCCCAGGGACAAGATGAAAGCCAGGGCCTTACTCCGAAATATTATGGATACATATGTGCTGCGTGACTCTTGGCATTCCCATTGCCCCTCCGACTCGCATTTCACCTTTTACTCATCACCCCATGCAGTCTGGACGAGATTAGACTACTGGTTTCTATCAGCCAATATCCTACACTGGGCCTCCAAGGTCACGGTCGAAAAGCGCTGGCAATTCCCTGGAGATGCTCTCCATGATCAAGTATTCAAGGGCGAAATACAGTAGTGGAATATTTTACGATAAATACTGGCACTGTCGCTACACAAGCTACGCTCTGGGAGGCCTTTAAGACCTACATTCTGGGGATAAGTATATCCAAACAATTTAATATACTGCGCGATATATGTCACCAAATTCAACGCATTGAATCGGAACTGCATAACATAGACGCAGCACCGGTAGCGGATGGAAGCCCGAGACTCCACCGCCGGGCACACTTAATGACAGAATTCCGTACGCTTGCTGACCGAGAGACTACATATTTGGGGAAATACGTTAGGGCACATCAGTATGGGGAGGGTGAGCAACTGGGTCGCACACTGGCCAGAATGCTACGGCCCAACCGAGCAGCTGACTATATTACTGAGATCCAGGCGGACACAGGCGTGCAATTGTTAGGTACTGAGGGAGTAAAGGCTACGTTTCTGGATTACTATAAACACTTATACACCTCCCGCATCCCAGAAACCCCTCCGGAGCGTCCTTCATATTTGGAGGATATAGCAATAGTATGGCAGGCTGACGGTCAACAGCAGTTTGACACACTTGACGAGATCAAGGAAGCCATTGAGGCACTTGACTGTTCCAATGCACCTGGATTCGATGGCCTTACTGGCGCCTTCTACAAAGCCTTTAAAGAACAACTAGCCCCGCAACTTTTGACATTGTATTATGAAGCTCTATCCACTGGTTTGTTACCACCCACTTTGCGAGAAGCTGTGCTTACTCTATTATTAAAACCTGGTGAGGACCCCACTCTCTGCGCCTCTTACAGGCCCCTCTCACTCCTTAATCTCGATAATAAAATATTAGCCAAAGCTCTGGTGACTAGGTTGACCCTCCTAATGGAACAACTTATGCCATCAGTACAATCTGGTTTTGTACTGCATAAATCGACCTTACTCAACCTCCGCACAATATTTGCGGTTCTCCACAGGATATCCCCGAACATACCTACTGCGGTGGCCCTTCTAGATGCCAAGAAGGCATTCGACTCTCTCGAATGGCCATTCCTGACAGCAGTCTTGAGGAAGCTTGGGATCCCCCCTCCTATCCATGGTCATGTTGCTATACTCTGAACCGCTGGCCTGTATACGGATTAATGGATCACTTACCAAACCCTTCCCTGTTGCCAGAGGGACGAGGCAGGGCTGCCCATTATGCGCCCTACTTTTCATTCTTGCAATGGACCCTTTAGTGCGCCACATGCAGGCCAGACTCCTCCATCGAGGGCTCCAACTCGAACGGGGAGCCTTACTCCTTTCATTATATGCTGACGATATCCTTCTTTTTATAAGGCATCCTGCTGACAACCTCTCCCCCTTGGTGAGGGAGATAGTGCGCTTTGGCAATCTCTTGGGCCTGCAAATTAACTGGGTCAAATCTGAGCTTTTCCCACTCACAGACGCCACTAAACCAGTCTCGACCGGACACCCTCTCAAGTGGACGGAAGGACATACTAGATATCTTGGCATTCAGCTGCACAGAGACAAGCACCAAATATTACAATTAAATTATGGACCCACAGTGGCGAACTTAGAGATGCAAGTCGAGAGGTGGATCAAATTGCCAATTCATTTGCTGGCTAGGTGGCTACCATTAAAATGATTGTGCTCCCCCAGTTTATTTATTATTTATTTATTTATAGGTTTTATATAGCGCTAGCTAGACCCAAAGGTATCAGGGCGCTTTACAGGAACCAGAGCAAGGCAATAAATACCTCTTTCTCAAAATTCCAATATCGCTTCCGAATTCTTTTTTTCGAACCCTGCGCAGTCATCTCATCCACTTGATCTGGGCAAGCTGCCGACCCCACGTGCGTTGGGATACACTGACACTACCATACGAACGCGGCGGATTGGGAGTGCCTGACCTCCAGCTTTATTACTTGCCAGCCCAATGCCAATATACAGATAGAGTTTACCATCCTGATGCCCGCATCCCCTACCTGAAGCCAGAGCTCGATCAGTAGCGGGGCCTCCCACACTCAGCTGTGCTGTCTCAGGGTATACCCCTAGACACTCCAGATATTATGACAGTGTCAAGGACTTGCTGGGCTTGGTGAACACTGCGCCATAAGCTGGGTGGGGGACAGCTCTACTCTCCGGCTCTCCCGATGAGAAATAATCCATGGCTCCCACTTACAGGTGAACAGTGGCGTAGCTAGGGGGGGGCGATGGGGGTGGACCGCCCCAGGCGGCACGAGTTTTGGGGCGGCAGCCGGCCCCCCTTCACCCGCTCTTACCTGCGGCCGTTGCGGCCGCAAGAATCGGCCGCGGCCGCTACCACCCCCCACCCCCCGCTCTTCTATCATTTTGCCGAGGGTGGCAAACGCAGGGGCCGCCACGGGCAGCCTAAGGCCTAGCTACGCCCCTGCAGGTGAATCACTCTCACAGCGCACATTGCTTAACCATAATATCCACACCATAGGAGATTTATTTCCCAACGGCCATGTACTGCAGATCGCTGACGACCCCCGATTCCACGATATGCCATACATGCATCGCTTCATATTCCAACGCCTTTATGCCACCCTGCGATCCCGACCGCCCAGCTACCCCCTTGCTCCGGAAGAATTCCAACCATTAACACTTACTGCTGCGCACAAATTCAGAAAATATCGTTCAATCACAAACATAAATTACTACATTTCAAGTTTCTGCACCGGGCTTACCTCACCTCGTTGGACATCGCCAAATATGATACTAATAGATCAAATTGTTGTACCAAATGCCAGACCCCTTAGCGGACTTTGCACATTTAACATGGACATGTCCCATCATTTCCGCATACTGGATCTCCGTCTACTCACATATGACAAAAATGCTAGGTAGCACACTACAACCAGACCCAGCGGTGGCACTTCTGGGCCATACAACCGATCTTCCCCGATCAGTGCGTAAACTCGCCTCAATGGCATTTCTATTGGCGAAACGTGAGATCGCAGTTCATTGGGGCAATGCACCATCTCCCTCCTCGAATGCTTGGCTCAAGCACATGTCACATTTATTATTATGTATTTATTTATTAAGGAGTTTTATATAGCGCTGGCCTGACCCGAGGGTATCGGAGCGCTTTACAACAGTTTTTGTGCAAGAATCATACAATAGAGCAGTATTATACATATTGGTTCGGAAGTCCATGTGTGCTGAGCAGCATTGAGGTAGTACGTGAGTCCTGAGATAACCTCATTGAGTGCACGTTGTCTTGGGTTGAACCTCTTAGGGGGGGGGGGGAGGAACAGGTAGGGGTCAAATAGCAAGGAGGAGGTAGGTCTTAGTGATACAATGTCTGGGAGCAACGGCGAGCAGGAATTTGCGTTTAGGCGGCGGCTATCCATTCGGGAGGGAGCGGTCACATTGCGACAGCATCAGTGCAGATTACACTGTCCTCCATGCCCCATTGATTTCTGGCAACCCTTGCGTGACTATCTTCATGCCCTTGAACAAGACACTGCTGACCACCGGGCCTCCCCCCTCTCTACTCCCCATTGACATCTTTAGAACTGCTTCATGAGCTTGTCCTATTTTCGTTTCTGCAGTAAGCCCCTCACACCAGGATATCTCTCCCCTTCCTGCCCATTCTATGTTATATCCTGTGTTTGGAAATAAAACCAATAAAAACATGTTAAAAATAAAAAAAGCATTCTAAATGGGGATTACTCTAAGGGTATCTAGTGCCCCTTCATCCTTCCTTACTGCTTATTTTGTCAACTTGTTTCGGCCGTTATTATTCCCCTTAGAAACAAAAGTAAAGTTTTCTAAGGAAATATTAATCCGAGTTATAATGACCTTACTTGTCACTTTGTACGTACACTCACACGGACTTCCAAATTTCACCATGTTTATCACTGAAACTGGCATGCAAGCGGGAGCGTCAACTTGCAGTCACACTGTCTTCAAGGGAAGGACGCCCCTACTAGTGCCTCTCGCTGCTCCGTGTATCCCTGTCAGATAGGTCACTCTCTGCACTTCCTGCCGCTCTCTCATCCCTAGAAGATAGGGCACTCTCTGCACTTCCTGCCGCTTTCTCATCCCTAGCAGATAGAGCTCTCTCTGCACTTACTGCTGCTCTCTCATCCCTGTCAGATGAGTCACTCTCTGCACTTCCTGCCGCTCTCTCATCCCTAGCAGATAGGGCATTCTCTGCAATTCCTGCCGCTTTCTCATCCCTAGCAGATAGGGCATTCTCTGCACTTCCTGCCACTCTCTCATCCCTAGCAGATAGGGCACTCTCTGCACTTACTGCTGCTCTCTCATCCCTGTCAGATGAGTCACTCTCTGCACTTCCTGCCGCTCTCTCATCCCTAGCAGATAGAGCACTCTCTGCACTTCCTGCCGCTCTCTCATCCCTAGCAGATAGGGCATTCTCTGCAATTCCTGCCGCTTTCTCATCCCTAGCAGATAGGGCATTCTCTGCACTTCCTGCCACTCTCTCATCCCTAGCAGATAGGGCACTCTCTGCACTTCCTGCTGCTCTCTCATCCCTGTCAGATAGGGCACTCTCTGCACTTCCTGCCACTCTCTCATCCCTGTCAGATAGGGCACTCTCTGCACTTCGTGGCACTCTCTTATCCCTAGCAGATAGGGCACTCTCTGCACTTCCTGCCGCTCTCTCATCTCTAACAGATAGGGCTCTCTCTGCAATTCCTGCCCCTCTCTCATCCCTGTCAGATAGGTCACTCTCTGCACTTCCTGCCACTCTCTCATCCCTAGCAGATAGGGCACTCTCTGCACTTCCTGCAGCTCTCTCATCCCTAGCAGATATTGCACTCTCTGCACTTCCTGCTGCTCTCTCATCCCTGTCAGATAGGTCACTCTCTGCAATTCCTGCCACTCTCTCATCCCTAGCAGATAGGTCACTCTCTGCACTTCCTGCCGCTCTCTCATCCCTAGAAGATAGTTCACTCTCTGCACTTCCTGCCGCTTTCTCATCCCTAGCAGATAGGGCTCTCTCTGCACTTCCTGCCACTCTCTCATCCCTAGCACATAGGTGTGAGAAGTTGGCCTGGTATATGCTGTCCACTAATTAAAGTGGGCACCTTGCACCGGTCCAAACGACCCTTATTGATGATTAGGTTAAAGATAACCTTTATGAAAGCTATCCTAGTGGTAGCTATGGAGAGCAGCCTTCAGGCTTAATCTCGAAGGAATGTAAAGCAGCTTGTTTTACCAGATCAGAACCTCCTGAATGATCAAATGAAAGGAGAACTACACAAGTGTTATATAAAATATATGTATTTATTACTAAACACTCTCTACTAATCTCTATACGAGATTAGAGCACAAAGCCCACAATACTTAATCAATAGAACGACAGTAAATAGCACAATACACAGCGGGCTCCAGGGGGAGACCGAACCATATACTAAAAAAATGGTATAACAACAACGACTTCACTAGACACAGCGCCTAGAGCACGTAGAATCACTGGGACCCCAAGGAACCACCCAAAGGAGTGACACAGGGAGCCCACGGAGGACGGGTGCATTGTGGGAACACAGACGCGTGCTTCGTACAACTCTATGGGAAAGTCGCGGTTGGAAAATTAAAGTTTAAGGACACTTCGGAGAGGACTTCAAGCAAACCCTTTGGAACATAGAAGGTTCTAAGGCCAGCACCCTTGTGAGTACCGAGGTTCCCGTGTTACCTATCCCAGAGGAGCCGGGTGCATAGGGGTCAAGTGGTGTCGGAAACCCTCGTCGTTTTCAATGGCGTGATGCGAAGAAGTGCTGCTGCCGGGAAGATGAAAAGTGTCCAGTGGAATCCAAGCCTGGATCCGAGGTGAGAAGAACTTGAAAGCAGAGGGGACAGAGTCTGGGTCACTTCAGGGTGACCAGGGGCTCGATAGACGAATGCCCACCGATGTCGGGTGCTTCAGGTGTGAAGATAGGATGCTTGACTCTGCAGCCAAGGGGACCAGGAGACGTCGACGACGACCAAAGTCCGGAGGTGAGCAGTCCCACAAAGGATGTCGAGTGCTGAGGGGTCAGTGTCCGGATTGAACACCAACAATCCTTGGCAAAGGCAGCCCACGCGGGCAGAGGAAACAAGTTACGGTGAGGACCAGCAAGGTCCAGGAGACTCTCCAAGCTATGGTGAGTCAGGGCACGTCTGGAGCAACCAGGGAAGCCCAAGGAAAATCAAAGTGACCCTCGCCAGGACCCACAGGCCAACGGACCATGGATCGCGAAGGGACCTCGAGCTGAATCACAAACCACCAGCCCACAGAGCACTCGTGGAGTGGAGGCCGGAAATATTCGGTGGAAATACTGCTCGGGGTAGGGACTACACGTAGTCCAAAGCACAGCCTCAGGGATCGCCAAAAAGCATATGCTGCTGCAAAAGTACACGGTGCACAGGGGTTCAGAATGCACGGTCCCCACGAGGGATACTGGTCTCAGGATTGCGGAGAGAGCAGATCGACCTCAGAGACGTTCGGGAACCCACCTCCTGTGTTGCAGAAATCTTCGGAGTCCTCAGGAGCTCGGGAGATGCAAACCGGTCAGATGTGTTTAGGTGCCTGCTGCTGCAGGGGAGTAACTCCTTTACTCCAAGGGAGATTCTTCTGTCGTCCAGTGAAGTGTAGACCGTCGAAGTACTTGGTTTCTGCTTGCAGAGTTTAGTCCAGGTAAAATCCAAAGTCCTGTAGTCAGGTTTCCAACTTTATACCCAAGGAAGGGGTTGGACTAACTCTGGGGACCCACCTAGGGGAGGGTCAGGACAGAGGGGTGGCTACACCCATGTCCTTTGTCCAGTTTCGCGCCAGAACAGGAGCAAATGGCTCCTGCAACCGGTTTGAGCTGGACTATGCACAGGGACACCAAATGTGCCCCCAGTGCAGACTTTCTGGCACTCTCAGAGTGCACCCACCCAGCCCCAATACACTAAATCCTGTCTGGGAGGTGGTCACACCTCCCTGTGACAGGAAACCTATTGTCAGGCCTTCCTCTACTCGAGCTTGGCTCAGCAGCAGGAGGGCAGACTCGTGTCTGTGGCTGGCAGCATCCATTTTGTGATGCCCAGGTTCGAGAAAGCTGGTACCAGGTGTTTCACATAAGTCCCTCTAGGAGGTTGGAATCATACCTCCTTATGATTCCAAGGTGTTTGACAGCAAACACGACATGTTTCTAAGCAGCCGTTTTAAAGTTAGCATTTACCGCGAGGTTATAATGCACTTAAATATATATGGTTGGCTGCATCACAGACAACCCCGGAAAATAGGTTTCCGAAGGCTGCAGAGGGGCTCTGCTCATGCAGGGGCACCCTCTCACATAAAACCCTACCTTCAGGATTGATAAGGCCTGCCATAGGGGTGACTGATAGGTTTATATGTGCAGTGATTTAGAATAGATATAGGTAACCTATATCTAAGTAAGGGGTGCATGCACCACCTTACACAGGATGCAGTAGCAGACCTGTGGTGTCATTTTGAATGGCCTCTCAGGGGTGGCACAATACATGCTTCAGCCCCTGTAAGGCCTCTGGGGTACCTATGCCCTGGGTACATGGTGTACCATATACTAGGGACTGATAAGGGTACCCCAGAATCCAATCTGGAGTGTACCTAAAGTACATGAAATCAATTTAGAGGAGAAAGCAGATACACTGGGGTCCTGAATAGCAGGATCCCAGTCAGTCTAAGTCGAAAACAGTGATACATCAGCAAAACGTGGGGGTAACTATAAGAAGCAGATCCTACTCTCCTACAATAGGTCACTCTCTGCACTTCCTGCGGCTTTCTCATCCCTAGCAGATAGAGCACTCTCTGCACTTCCTGCCGCTCTCTCATCCCTAGCAGATAGGGCATTCTCTGCAATTCCTTCCGCTTTCTCATCCCTAGCAGATAGGGCATTCTCTGCACTTCCTGCCACTCTCTCATCCCTAGCAGATAGGGCACTCTCTGCACTTCCTGCTGCTCTCTCATCCCTGTCAGATAGGGCACTCTCAGCACTTCCTGCCACTCTCTCATCCCTAGCAGCTAGGGCACTCTCTGCACTTCCTGCAGCTCTCTCATCCCTAGCAGATAGGGCACTCTCTGCACTTCCTGCCACTTTCTCATCCCTAGCAGATAGGTCACTCTCTGCACTTCCTGCAGCTCTCTCATCCCTGTCAGATAGGTCACTCTCTGCACTTCCTGCCGCTCTCTCATCCCTAACAGATAGGGCACTCTCTGCACTTCCTGCCGCTGTCTCATCCCTAGCAGATAGGGCACTCTCTGCACTTCCTGCTGCCCTCTCATCCCTGTCAGATAAGGCACTCTCTTTACTTCCTGGCACCCTCTTATCTCTAGCGGATAGGGCACTCTCTGCACTTCCTGCTCTCTCTACACTTCCTGCCGCTCTCTCATCCCTGTCAGATAGGTCACTCTCTGCCGCTCTCTCATCCCTAGCAGATAGATCACTCTCTGCACTTCCTGCTGCTCTCTCATCCCTGTCAGATAGGGCACTCTCTGCACTTCCAGCTGCTCTCTCATCCCTAACAGATAGGGCACTCTCTGCTCTTCCTGCTGCTCTCATCCCTGTCAGATAGGGCACTCTCTGCACTTCCTGCAGCTCTCTCATCCCTGTCGGATAGGGCACTCTCTGCACTTACTGCCGCTCTCTCATCCCTGTCGGATAGGGTACTCTCTGCACTTCCTGCTGCTCTTGCATCGCTAGCAGATAGGGCACTCTCTGCACTTCCTACCGCTCTCTCATCCCTAACACATAGGTCACTCTCTGCCATCCCTGCCATTCTCTCATCCCTGTCAGATAGGGCACTCTCTGCACTTCCAGCCGCTCTCTCATCCCTAACAGATAGGGCACTCTCTGCTCTTCCTGCTGTTCTCATCCCTGTCAGATAGGGCACTCTCTGCACTTCCTGCAGCTCTCTTATCCCTGTCAGATGAGTCACTCTTTGCACTTCCAGCCGCTCTCTCATCCCTAGAAGATAGGGCACTCTCTGCACTTCCTGCCGCTTTCTCATCCCTAGCAGATAGGGCTCTCTCTGCACTTACTGCTGCTCTCTCATCCCTGTCAGATGAGTCACTCTCTGCACTTCCTGCCGCTCTCTCATCCCTAGCAGATAGAGCACTCTCTGCACTTCCTGCCGCTCTCTCATCCCTAGCAGATAGGGCATTCTCTGCAATTCCTGCCGCTTACTCATCCCTACCAGATAGGGCATTCTCTGCATTTCCTGCCACTCTCTCATCCCTAGCAGATACGGCACTCTTTGCACTTCCTGCTGCTCTATCATCCCTGTCAGATAGGGCACTCTGCACTTCCTGCCACTCTCTCATCCTTAGCAGATAGAGCACTCTCTGCACTTCCTGCTGCTCTCTCATCCCTAGCAGATAGAGCACTCTCTGCACTTCCTGCTGCTCTCTCATCCCTGTCAGATAGGGCACTCTCTGCACTTCCAGTCGCTCTCTCATCCCTAACAGATAGGGCACTCTCTGCTCTTCCTGCTGCTCTCATCCCTGTCAGATAGGGCACTCTCTGCACTTCCTGCAGCTCTCTCATCCCTGTCGGATAGGGCACTCTCTGCACTTACTGCCGCTCTCTCATCCCTGTCGGATAGGGTACTCTCTGCACTTACGGCTGCTCTTGCATCGCTAGCAGATAGGGCACACTCTGCACTTCCTGACGCTCTCTCATCCCTAACAGATAGGTCACACTCTGCACTTTCTGCCGCTCTCTCATCCCCAACACATAGGTCACTCTCTGCCCTTCCTGCCGCTCTCTCGTCCCTAACAGATAGGTCACTCTCTGCACTTCCTGCCGCTCTCTCATCCCTAACAGATAGCGCACTCTCTGCTCTTCCTGCTGCTCTCATCCCTGTCAGATAGGGCACTCTCTGCACTTCCAGCCGCTCTCTCATCCCTAACAGATAGGACACTCTCTGCTCTTCCTGCTGTTCTCATCCCTGTCAGATAGGGCACTCTCTGCACTTCCTGCAGCTCTCTCAACCCTGTCGGATAGGGCACTCTCTGCACTTACTGCCGCTCTCTCATCCCTGTCAGATAGGGTACTCTCTGCACTTCCTGCTGCTCTTGCATCGCTAGCAGATAGGCCACTCTCTGCACTTCCTGCCGCTCTCTCATACCTAACACATAGGTCACTCTGTGCACTTCCTGCCGCTCTCTCATCCCTAACAGATAGGTCACTCGCTGCACTTCCTGCCGCTCTCTCATCCCTAACACATAGGTCACTCTCTGCACTTCCTGCCGCTCTCTCATCCCTAAAAGATAGGTCACTCTCTGCACTTCCTGCTGCTCTCATCCCTGTCAGATAGGGCACTCTCTGCACTTCCTGCCGCTCTCTCATCCCTGTCAGATAGGTCACTCTCTGCACTTCCTGCCGCTCTCTCATCCCTAACACATAGATAGGCTTTCCTGTTTTCAGTTTCTATTTTTGGTAAATTCTGGTGGGGTTTTTTCAGTGATTTCAATACCTTTAAAAAACAGTGGTTATCAATGGTTACACATTTTCACGCCATTAAAAACAACAGAAACAGTGTTTTTCCGGTGTTTATGGAACGTTTTGCTTTTATTATTGCTTGCTTTCTGCACTGATAGTGCATGGTATAAAGGCAGTGTATGTACAGTGTATATAAGGTCTAAAAACATTTTTCCAAATCAAAGTTATTGTACTACACCATACAATACCTCTTCAGTGAGTCTTTGGTCATGTGCCCTCGCTCTTTCCTTCTCATGTAAACTTTTTTCTGTGAAAAGGCCCTCTCAACATTGTCACTTGAGACAGGCAACGCCAAAACAGCCAGTACACAATTTGCTAACTCTGGCCACTGACATAGCTTTCCATGCCAGTACTGGCGCACTTGAAAATTGCGATTCTCTGGCCAGATTATGCAACATTTGCGTTAAAGTGGGCGCTTATGCCCTCAGAGTTATTGAAGCAGTCAAAAATGAAGCAGCGCGTTTGAAACTACGGAGAAGATTCCCTTTAAGGAAGGAATCTAGAACTTGTACAGAGTACCACATTGAGGTTTCATTGACTTCAAATGCCATGGTTGGTGAAGGGACATTTCTATGCATCATTGCAAGCCATTTCTCATACATTGTAAAATAAAAGCTCCTAAATTGCTCTTCAACATCACGTTGCTTACCAGGTGGCAAGCACTCTAACATGGAACATGTTGCAGTGCCAAATTCACTAAAGGTGCCACCCAGCCTACTCTCAAGGAGATGTTTCACATCTACTCCAAACCAAGTATATTGAACACTTGGCAGACAAGAGTGTTTTCAGACTAATTTTGTCCACAACAGCAGTTATGTTTTCCTGTAAAAAATCTAAGAATGCAGTAGAGTTTTCTTTTCACATCACTATCAATATGTGATCAAATATCCTCACATTTCTTGCCTTTGGAATCGTTACTCATCAAAAAGTCTGTAAATGGTTGCCACATGGATAATATAGCATTCACATCCCCCTCCCTTGGACTGAGAACCATCAACTAAGTGTAAGTGACACAGTTGGGATGACTCTTTCTTTGATGCCACAAAAAGCACAAAATGAGAAATATTTGCGTTTTAGTTCCCGCGCATATCAAAACAGGGCATCAAAATGGACTAAAAAGTCAAAAGCATTAACTCTGAAGATTTTAAGGATGCTTTCAGCATACCATCTAACAAGTGGCAAGGATCTCTTACAGGGAAGCACTTCAGCTCAGGTATCAGTTTTGACAGGTCATTAAACAACTTTTTCATATAGGTAGCTGAATCACTGCAAATACAAACAATATCACTCCAATCTTTGTTGAACTTGGAAAGAACCTTTTTGCAGCAGCATTTCAAGTGACACTGCGTTCCATGTTTTCCAGAAATCTGGTGTCATGTTTTCACCACTATGCCAGATGCTTGGTGATAGCACTCTTTTCACATATACTTGCCACTATACCTTGCATTAAATGTTTAAAGCCTGAGGTGTTGGCAGTTCACCTACTATCAATACTGACTCACTAGAAACTGGGGGTTGGTGTATCAAGGGTTTTTACCCATTCTCTGTGGGTAAATGTGATGGCACATATTGGGAAAGATTCTTATGAAACCAGCCATTTTACCTATCAGTGAAAGAATCAAACGCAGCCAAAATATTAAATATGATTTTGATATTTCCTGATTCTATACAGTTTATAAAATAATTAAACAATAGCTAAAACATGCTTTTAAACCCTGCAACTTTAGACCAAAGACCACAAAACTGAAAAAATCAAAAGGAAGAAGAAACAATATTTTAGTGACATCCCTCAACAACAAAACTCAAGCAGAATAATGTTAGCCCAGTCTTTCTTGCTGCTACCTTGTATAACAAAGTTACATTGTATTGGGCCCTTCAGGAAGAAAAAAAACGACTCTTTCACTCTCCTTTTCCATTCTTTGAATGACATTTAGTTTGTGGTTGTGCAGGTGTTTTTTCAGTGTTTATATATTTACACTGGTGAGGGCTATTTCCCTCTCGGTGGGGTTTTATCAGTTATTATTGGTCTAAACCTAAAACCGGACAGCCTACAAATAGGTCACTCTCTTCACTTCCAGCGGCTTTCTCATCCCTAGCAGATAGGTCACTCTCTGCTCTTCCTGCTGCTCTCATCCCTGTCAGATAGGGCACTCTCTGCACTTCCTGCAGCTCTCTCATCCCTGTCGGATAGGTCACTCTCAGCTCTTCCTGCTGCTCTCATCCCTGTCAGATAGGGCACTCTCTGCACTTCCTGCAGCTCTCTCATCCCTGTCGGATAGGGCACTCTCTGCACTTCCTGCCGCTCTCTCATCCCTGTCGGATAGGGTACTCTCTGCACTTCCTGCCGCTCTCTCATCCCTAACACATAGGTCACTCTTTGCACTTCCTGCCGCTCTCTCATCCCTGTCAGATAGGTCACTCTCTGCACTTTCTGCCGCTCTCTCATCCCTAACACATAGGTCACTCTCTGCACTTCCTGCCGCTCTATCATCCCTAGCAGATAGGTCACTCTCTGCACTTCCTGCCGCTCTCTCATCCCTGTCAGATAGGTCACTCTCCGCACTCCCAGCCGCTCTCTCATCCCTAACAGATAGGGCACTCTCTGCTCTTCCTGCTGCTCTCATCCCTGTCAGATAGGGCACTCTCTGCACTTCCTGCAGCTCTCTCATCCCTGTAGGATAGGGCACTCTCTGCACTTACTGCCGCTCTCTCATCCCTGTCGGATAGGGTACTCTCTGCACTTCCTGCTGCTCTTGCATCGCTAGCAGATAGGGCACTCTCTGCACTTCCTGCCGCTCTCTCATCCCTAACAGATAGAGCACTCTCTGCACTTCCTGCCGCTCTCTCATCCCTAACAGATAGGTCACTCCCGCACTTCCTGCCGCTCTCTCATCCCTAACAGATAGGTCACTCTCTGCACTTCCTGCCGCTCTCTCATCCCTGTCGGATAGGGTACTCTCTGCACTTCCTGCCGCTCTCTCATCCCTAACACATAGGTCACTCTTTGCACTTCCTGCCGCTCTCTCATCCCTGTCAGATAGGTCACTCTCTGCACTTTCTGCCGCTCTCTCATCCCTAACACATAGGTCACTCTCTGCACTTCCTGCCGCTCTATCATCCCTAGCAGATAGGTCACTCTCTGCACTTCCTGCCGCTCTCTCATCCCTGTCAGATAGGTCACTCTCCGCACTCCCAGCCGCTCTCTCATCCCTAACAGATAGGGCACTCTCTGCTCTTCCTGCTGCTCTCATCCCTGTCAGATAGGGCACTCTCTGCACTTCCTGCAGCTCTCTCATCCCTGTAGGATAGGGCACTCTCTGCACTTACTGCCGCTCTCTCATCCCTGTCGGATAGGGTACTCTCTGCACTTCCTGCTGCTCTTGCATCGCTAGCAGATAGGGCACTCTCTGCACTTCCTGCCGCTCTCTCATCCCTAACAGATAGAGCACTCTCTGCACTTCCTGCCGCTCTCTCATCCCTAACAGATAGGTCACTCCCGCACTTCCTGCCGCTCTCTCATCCCTAACAGATAGGTCACTCTCTGCACTTCCTGCCACTCTCTTATTCCTGTCGGACAGCGCACTCTCTGCATTTCCTGCCGGTCTCTCATCTCTAGGAGATAGGGCACTCTTTGCACTTCCTGCCACTCTATCATCCCTGTCAGATAGGTCACTCTCTGCACTTCCTGCCACCAGGTGCCTGCCACTCTCTCATCCCTGTCGGATAGAGCACTCTCTGCACTTCCTGTCGCTCTCCCCCAACCAGAGATGAGAGCGCCCAATCCGATGACTTATTGTAGGGCGTATGTTGTGAGGGCAGCTCAAGATTGAAATGTGATTTTATTTTGGTAGCTGTATCTTTGCACGAAAGCCTAAAAGAGAGAGAGCAATAGATACGAAGAGAGTACAGGGGCTTTGGACAGGGAAGGCGGGAGGAAAAAATATCTTTTCAAAGGTAGGGCAAACCTTACAAATGTAGTTATTAATTATTTCACTCAACCAAAGTGTACAGTAAGAACAAAAGGCCGGCGGGTCAGTAAATGATGGATGGTTAATCAGTCAATGAACCAAATGAATGGATGGTTCAATAGGAGACTGACTGCTAGATATGAGGACGGGGGTGCTGGCTGGAGAGTGCAGGGATATGCAGGTAAAGGGACAGAGGGACAAAGGTATGCATGGACAGCTGGAAGAATACATGCTAGAGGGCTCAGTGGCTGAATGTACAGATGGGAGTGGACTCGACAGGCGGTGGTGGGATGGGCAAATGGTGTGAGGGAATTTTTAGGTGGGTCAATGAAAGCAAATTTATGGACTCGGTGGGTGAAATAATGATGGTGTGGATGGATGAGTAGATGGATGGATGGATACACAGGCAGATGGAAGGATGGAACAAGTGAAAACATGAGGGATGAATAGATGGGTGGGTAAAAATCTTGATGGAGCAGATAGATAACTAGAAGACATGATGGACTGTGGGTGGATAGATCTGGTGCTTGCAAAGATGGGTAGAGGGTTGATACGTGGTAAGTGGGTGGATGAATAAGGGGTGTGGATATAAGCCTGTGTGAAGGGATAGATAGAGCGATACATAAATAAATTAATGGAGGGACTGGGAAGCTCGTACATGATCACATAGATGAATAGAAGAATAAATGGTACGATTGATGGGTGACCAGTGGGCTGGTAGAATGGACAGACACAGTGTATGAATGAATGAATGATTCAACAAAATTACAACGGTTCCAGGTGCAGACTTCCTAGTATTCTAATATTACATATATCTATACCCTTTCTGATATGTATATATACACACACATATATATATATATACACACACATATATATATACACACACATATATATACATATACACACACACATATATATACATATACACACACACATATATATACATATACACACACACATATATATATCCAAAATCCACTCCCGTGTTGAACAGAAGAGCATGCACACGAAGACTGAAAGTATTCAAACTCTTTAATGCAGTGGGCCTTCCTCGACCCCGCAAGTTAAAAGAACCGTCAGAGACGCGTTTCAGCTGTCTTGCAGCCTTTCTCAATATATATATATATATATATATATATGGGCCAATTAACACTTGCGGAGGAATTGGATTATATAAGAATGGAATGCAAACAGTCATTACGACCGCGCAATCCAAACGCCTCACTAAACAAAGGAGGAATGCCAGAAGGCGATAGAGAAGGAAATACCTCAGGAACAAGAGGACGGAGACAGCAGAACCAACGCTGGAAGAACAAGCATTGAAAATGCAATAGGTCTCGCCTTTGATTAAGTTAAAGCCATTTGCTTTGCTAATGGTATTGTATAGCAAAGCAAATGGCTTTAACTTAATGAAAGGCGAGACCTATTGCATTTTTAATGCTTGTTGAAGGTCGACGACCGGTGCCTCTGTCCATAGCTCCCTGGGGTATATTGCAGCCGGCAAAAAGAGAAAGCGCGGAAAAGACACAGGAAGAGAGAAAAAGAGACAGGAACAGAGAGAAAGACAGGAATAGAGGGAGAGAGAAAGACAGGAACAGAGAGAGAAAGACAGGAACAGAGAGAGAAAGACAGGAATAGAGAGAGAAAATTGCAGGAACAGAGAGAGAAAATTGCAGGAACAGAGAGAGAAAGGCAGGAACAGAGAGAGAAAGGCAGGAACAGAGAGAGAAAGGCAGGAACAGAGAGAGAAAGGCAGGAACAGAGAGAGAAAGACAGGAATAGAGAGCGAAAGACAGGAACAGAGAGAGAAAAATGCAGAAACAGAGAGAGAAAGACAGGAATAGAGAGAGAAAGTCAGGAATAGAGAGAGAAAGACAGGAATAGATAGAGAAAAATGCAGGAACAGAGAGAGAAAGGCAGGAACAGAGAGAAAAAGGCAGGACAGGAACAGAGACGACCGGTGCCTCTGTCCACAGCTCACCGGGGTATATGGCAGCCGGCAAAAAGAGAAAACGCGCAAAAGACACAGGAAAAGAGAAAAAGAGACAGGAACAGAGAGAAAGACAGGAATAGATAGAAAGACAGTAACAGAGAGAGAAAAAGACAGGAATAGAAAGAGAAAAATGCAGGAACAGAGAGAGAAAGACAGGAATAGAGAGAGAAAATTGCAGGAACAGAGAGAGAAAATTGCAGGAACAGAGAGAGAAAGGCAGGAACAGAGAGAGAAAGGCAGGAACAGAGAGAGAAAGGCAGGAACAGAGAGAGAAAGACAGGAATAGAGAGCGAAAGACAGGAACAGAGAGAGAAAAATGCAGAAACAGAGAGAGAAAGACAGGAATAGAGAGAGAAAGACAGGAATAGAGAGAGAAAGACAGGAATAGATAGAGAAAAATGCAGGAACAGAGAGAGAAAGGCAGGAACAGAGAGAAAAAGGCAGGACAGGAACAGAGACGACCGGTGCCTCTGTCCACAGCTCACCGGGGTATATGGCAGCCGGCAAAAAGAGAAAGCGCGCAAAAGACACAGGAAAAGAGAAAAAGAGACAGGAACAGAGAGAAAGACAGGAATAGATAGAAAGACAGTAACAGAGAGAGAAAAAGACAGGAATAGAAAGAGAAAAATGCAGGAACAGAGAGAGAAAGACAGGAACAGAGAGAGAAATGCAGGAATAGAGAGAGAAATACAGGAACAGAGAGAGAAATACAGGAACAGAGAGAAAGACAGGAATAGATATAAAGACAGTAACAGAGAGAGAAAAAGACAGGAATAAAAAGAGAAAAATGCAGGAACAGAGAGAGAAAGGCAGGAACAGAGAGAGAAATACAGGAATAGAGAGAGAAATACAGGAATAGAGAGAAAGACAGGAATAGATAGAGAAAAATGCAGGAACAGAGAGAGAAAGGCAGGAACAGAGAGAGAAAGGCAGGACAGGAACAGAGATGACCGGTGCCTCTGCCCACAGCTCATTGGGTATATGGCAGCCGGCAAAAAGAGAAAGCGCGGAAAAGACACAGGAAGAGAGAAAAAGAGACAGGAACAGAGAGTTAGACAGGAATAGAGAAAGACAGGAATAGAGTGAGAAAGACAGGAATATAGAGAGAGAAAGACAGGAATATAGAGAGAGAAAGACAGGAATATAGAGAGAAAGACAGGAATAGAAAGAGAAAGACAGGAACAGAGAGAAAAATGCAGGAACAGAGAGAGAAAGGCAGGAACAGAGAGAGAAAGGCAGGAACAGAGAGAGAAAGGCAGGAACAGAGCGAGAAATACAGGAATAGAGAGAGAAAGACAGGAATAGATAGAGAAAAATGCAGGAACAGAGAGAAAGACAGGAACAGAGAGAGAAAGGCAGGAACAGAGAGAGAAAGGCAGGAACAGAGAGAGAAAGGCAGGAACAGAGAGAGAAAGGCAGGACAGGAACAGAGAGAAAGCCACGGTAATGACACAGCTGTTTCAAAATGTGTTTAAGTGGTCATGCAATCGGTCTCGCCTTTGGAACCTTATAAGTATTTCGTCATGCACCACATTATCCTTCCGTCTTCTGCGTTACTTTGGATCATTTAAGCAACAGAAAAGCAGTAAAAGTGTTGCACAAGCTCCAACGGGAAGAAATTGCCTCGCGCAAAACGCGAAACTGAAATGAGCAAGCAATGGCCGTGTCACGAGCCTGAAAGTGGTGAAGGCGGGTCTTGTGCAGATGAAGGAGCAGGACTGCAACCGGAGAAGAGGCTGCGCCGTGTGTGGTGCAGAGGCGGGGGACAGATTAACAGAGGGCTGCCCCGAAATAAATAACGTAACTGGTGACCTTTGAGTCCGGTTCACGCTATAAAACAAGCATTTGAATGCACAAACGGGAAGGGGGGGCGGCGGGCGAGCGAGAAGGCATCGGACTGCGGGGGGGGGAGGGTTTAGAGGAACGGGAAGAAATTGCCTCGCAAAACTGAAACGAGCAAGCAGCTGTGTCTCTGAGAGAGACAGAGGGAAGGGTCTGCTCGGGGAAACAGAGGGAAGGGGAAACAAATAGTGCTTACCCAGTAATTAAAGGCCACAGTATCATGCCGCCAGTAAAAGATCAAATCCCGGTGGGTGGGGCCAAAAGGAGACAAGGCGGCAACAAGGAGGGACTAAGAAGCCTCCTTTACAATCAGAAGCCAGCGTTTTGCATGGAAGATGACGCCAGCGAATGAGGAAGATGGGCGAGGCTTCAACTCCGCCTCCGAGAGCTTCGGAATCTGTATTGATTCCAAGAAGCCCTCGAATGACGAGAGCAGCGCATGCGCTGCTTTCGACAGCCGAGACCTAACAAGAAGCCCTCGTATGACGAGAGCAGCGCATGCGCTGCTTTCGACAGCCGAGACCTAAAAACTAGTGGCCAATGACAATACTATTATCAACCTCACTAACACTCAACTAGATCGGAAAAACAACTCCTTTCATTAGGCCTCTCTTTTTGCCCAGAGAGCAACTTTGGCTATTGCAATACACGCATTGATGTTTACAAGTTTATAAGGAAAATTAAATTAAGAAAATATTTCACCATCAAAAACAATCTGGAAGAGGCTAATAAAGAGAAAGAAGAATGTCATAATAATACAACTCACACTAGGGGATTACAAGCTATAGACATGCCGCTTGTTCAGACTTTGCATACCCTTAGTGAAGCCTCTGATGTAACTGTAAACACATAAGAAGTTGCCATTGTGGAGGGGATTAACATTGCCAAGCCAGGTTATAGTCCCTTTAAACCGGTTTCTACTTTTGTCCCTACTATGCCCCGAGATGCAATTGACATCTTTCACGACCGCATCACTGAAGAACTAAAGAAATTACAACGAAAAATTCAAGCACAACGAATTACCCCTAAATATCAAACTAAAAAATATTTCGAACTAATGAATAAATTAAAAAACAACAATACCATTGTCATCAACAAATCAGACAAAGGTGGGAACGTTGTACTATGGAACAAAAATGATTATGTAAAGGAGGCATATCGACACCTTAACGATACAGCTTGCTATTGTAAAGTCAATATGGCACAAGTAAAAAGGATACAATAGAACTATAAGGACAAACTGAGTGTATGGAGAAGGGAAGGTCTTATCTCTAAAGATGAATTTATGTTTTTGAATAATGATTTTCCCGTGTTACCTAATATGTATTTTATTCCAAAGGTTCATAAGAACGAATTGCCCGCTCCGGGCAGGCCTATTGTTTCGGCAATTAACAGTACCTTTGAAAATACATCAAAATATGTTGATTTTTATCTCCAGGATTTTGTGATCAATCTTCCAACATATATTAAAGACACTACTGACTTTTTATTCCAACTGAGCAATCAAGTATGGTCAGATGAATATGTTTTCCTTACCATGGACATTACTGCCCTCTATACTAGTACAGCCCATGCAGATGGATTAAGAGCTGTAGAATACTTTTTGGGCAAAAGACCAATTGAGATGTATTGTCACAACCAAATGCTTTTAAAAATGATACATTGGTGTCTGTATAATAACAAATTTATGTTTGACAATACGGTGTTTCAGCAGCTGCGGGGTGTGGCTTTGGGGGGGCATGCTTCTCCCCCAGCTACGCATGTCTTCATGTGGGTTGGTGGGAGGAGCATGTCCTCATGGTACAACACGCTCGTGAGTGGTCTTTACACATAGTAAAATGGTGGCGGTATATCGACGATATTTTTGCCATATGGAGAGGGACCAAAGATCAGGCCCTTATGTTTGTTGAAAAAAATCAATGCCAATGATCTAAATCTGCATTTTACTGCCCATATTGATGCGTCGACTGCCAATTTCCTTGATATTACTGTTCAAGCTGTACAGGGGAAAGTGGAAACATGTTTATTTAGAAAACCCACATCAGGGAATACAGTATTGCATGCCGGTAGTTTTCACCCACAGCATTCGATTTCCAGCATTCCTTATGGAGAGTTTCTCTGCATAGATAGGGCATGCAGCACATTGGAAGCCCGAGAATACCATCAATTTGAAGCCAAAAAGAGACTTGAAGCCAGAGGGTATAACCCCAAGAAGCTAGATACAGCAATGAGGAAGGCCAATGAGAAAGAGCGGGGGGCATTACTTAATCCATATAGACACGAAATAAGGGAAACAGCGGATGTAGACATTAGTCCACCGAGTGAGAACATAGAAATGAGACTGATTACCACCTACAGTAAGCAGGCTAATAACATCAAAGCCATTATCAAGAAACAGCGGCCTATAATTCAAACAGATGCCACTTTGAAAAAGGTTCTCCCTAGGAGCCCCACTGTTACCTTTCGAAAGGCATATTCTATGCGTAATGATTTAGTAAAGAATAGCCCTGAAATAACTAAAACAGTCAATTGGCTTTCCCCAAGAAAGGGGTTTTTCAAGTGCAGCTCATGTCAAGCTTGCAAATTTGGCATTAATACCACCACATACATGACACCCTTTTCTGATAAATCTATCGCACTTAGAGAGCACTATACATGTAGAACTGACCACGCAGTTTATGTATTAAGTTGCAGCTGTAACCTGTGGTATGTGGGAAGTACCAAATTACAAGTATATGTTTGCATTTTACAGCACCTTCGTGCGATAGTGAACTCCGACCCAGCCTATCCAGTCGCCAGACATTTTAAAGCAGTCCATAATAACAACCTCAATTGCTTGCAATACTTTGTAATAGATGCAGTGCCACTGAGTAAACGGGGTGGCAACCGGGAGAAGAAGTTGCGCCAGCTCGAGTCTAGATATATAGTGGAGCTGGACACCAAGTCTCCGTTAGGGCTCAATGTCGGAGAGGACCTGCATAATTTTTTGTGAATCAAATAAGATCTCGTTAGTTGCAAGGGGTATCATGTATAAGAGTTGATTTTAGATCAGGCCAGTAACAGAGAGAGATGGGACTGTCAGTCTTCATTACTAGTCTTGCAGCACATTTGTGAGGATAAGGCTGTATATTTTATCTTTTACCCACCTCTATTACTTCTAGGGATGTACAAATAGGGTAATATCAGGGGGCTCCCTGGTTATTAGACTATAATAGTGTTTTGTCAATTTTTTCCAAAGGGAAAGCAGATACTTTACATGTGGTATTGGTACCTAGCGATATCTAGCTAAGTTTGCATTCCCCTGGGATATTGTGAAAAAACTTTTTTTCTTAAATTCCTATACTGAGTAGCCGTCAAATGATCTCATCTAATATAATGTTTTCCTAATTTTATTGCACTTTTGCACAGCAACTTCCTTTTTAGCACTTTACACGCTTCAGTACTGTTCTGGCACTAGCACTTTATTATTAGATCATTATGTCTATGGTCATTATAACGCATTTAGCCCAGTCATTTGCTAATTTGCACATTTTAGGAGTTACTGTGCATTGACATCTATATATAAGGATAATGTCAACAGATCGCACTTTGCACTTGATACCTGATAGCTGGATTTGCAATATGTAGCGCGATTTTTTGCACAATGCACTTGCAGGATGTGTTTTTATACATTTGCCAGGTTATAATCAAAGTATGCACTATGCATTTTAGAGAGAAACATTCTTGGTCACAACTCCTGTATTTGAACGTACTGTATATCCGAAATTATAATAGAAAATTGGTGTTGGCGATGAGTTGTATATATACAAATTGCATTATGCACTGTGCACTTTAACTAAAAGCAATATCATGTGTACTTGAGTGCATATGTTCTCCTTTGCAATGTTTTAACAAGATGTTTATCAGATTGGGAGACGAGAGCCGGGCAATGCAAATACGATTGATGTACTTTTTAGACATTTTAATATACTCGATATATATGTGTTAATGTTCAATAGATGTGTCCATATATAATAACTATTAATGTTTTATATGTAACCTATTGACGCTGTTTTCTAGCATCTATGCAAAACAGACAAATATACGAATAGTATTTCTTCTATTGTTGTTAGTGCCGACCACGTCACAGGAAGCATCACTTTCCCTTTAAATTCCCGTTTCTGAGAGCTGTATGTCATGTGATCAAGGCCAGCGTTTGTGGCCGCAACGCGTCAGAGGCAGCACCCTTTAAACCAATAAAAGTACTATTCTTTGGCACCAGCTATATCCTGAGTCCGTGTCCTTGCATGTGCGCGACTGCACTAGGGATTTCGTCTTTTGATAGATATATATATATATATATATCAAAGCCTGTCCAGTGGCGTGAAAGGGAGACTTAAGATTGGGACTCACCCTGCCTTTCTCCACTTCTCGCGTAGTCATTACGATGAGCCGGGAGTTCTCTTGCCACACCATCTGCCAGAAGTCATTAACTGTGCTGGCGAGGCACCCTTGGCAAGCGATGAAGATCTTGGCATACTCGTCTGGACTCACCAACCGGTTCTGCAGACACAGAAAGACAGACAGATGTGGATTAATGTCCACTATAGATATGGCACTCAATACTAGAGTTTCACCTGTTTCTAAGTGCCCCAAATATTTGAGACGGATAACGAAACGAGGTACCAGATGACAAAGCCCAGGATCACACACAACTGGTCAAGTGGGAAAAATGCATTTAGAATTCAGATCTGTTGGCCACATCCCCTCCTGAGACTGAGACAGATGGACGGACAGGTGGAGGAAAACTGAAGGTGCTGAAACAGGACGTCAACCAATGCCTGTTGGAGCTGATTGTGCACCTGGTGGGATCAGTTCTTTCTAATCCAACAGTCGCAATGTCTCAACGTCTACTATGATCTTCCCTTACCTTGACATAGTTGGCATTGATGTAATCGGATCCTGGAACATTGGGGTCTCCGGATTCAAGGATAACTCTGGTTTCATCAACTGAGAAAGAAGAAAAAGAAAAGAAGGGTACAAAGTGAGGAGGAAAGTGTCATCCAAGAGCCGAGGCAACTGCAAGTAGGACCTAGGGTGGACAGAGGCATCAGAAAGAACACAGGACACACACTATTAACAGAGACCTTTCCTGGAGTCCCTCACAATATGTTTAGGAGCTCTCCTCAAAGCAGGTCTCATTGGCGCAGCTATAAAGATGGATAAAGAGTGTCCTAGGTGTTTTTATGCATATATGATAGACATCCTCAATGATAGACATCTTCGTATCAGCATCCTCCTTGATACTGACGTAGGGGTATGTCAGAGGTCTCCACATTGCTCCTACAACACACTTCTGAGCTCTCCTCAAGTTCCAAAACATATGTATGAGACCACCTTAATGCTCCAATCAGCCGTGGCCCATCCAAACGGGCGGATGATCCTCACCTTTTTGCGGAGAATAACAGTGTCTGTCAGGCTAAGCAAAGGTCAGCCTGACAGACACCCTTCTTGTTAAGCAGCCAGGAGCTAGACATGCGCTCACTGCATAGGCTCCTGGCTGCCTGAGCTGAAATTTGCCAGGTTGAGGACTTCACAGCTCTGTTGGCGTGACCTCCTCAGCCTGGCAAAAGTGCCCCGAGGCCCTCCCCCTCATAACGAGGGGGAGCATCACTGATTGCCTTGCCAGTTTTAAGCCATGAAGTGCCCAGGGCTGATTGTCAATCAGTGACACCTCGTCACACAGTGGGGTGGGGTCAGCATGTCTCACTGACCCCATCCCACTCTGTGACGAGTGAGGGACTGCTGCTTCGTCTCATTGGCCAGTGAGACAAGGCAGCAGTCCCAACCCTCCTGGGACCTTCGAGGATGTTCTCTCCAGGAGCTGCAGGGCAGGTAAGTTTTATGTTTTTGAATGTTTGGTGCGTGTGTGTGTGTTAATGCATTTATGTATGAATTTGTTGTGAGCGAGTGTTGTCAATGCGTGTGTGTGTGTGCGCGTTTGTGACTGCATGGGTGTGAGTGAGTGTATATGTGTGTCTGGCCCTCCCGTCCCCCTGCAAAATTACTGTCCGCCACTGGCTCTAATACAATTTCCCCAAATCTGATTACTTGTGTGAGAGTGTTCATGGCAAGGTCGGACTGGCCTATAAGGCAATCTGGCAATGGCTGAAGGGCTGGTCTGACAAGTCAGTTTGTGTGCTGCTTTTTGTCTGCTTGAGGGCCTGTTTTATGGTCTGGCTGGTCTTTTGCACTGTGGATTTCTCAGATTTTACCATAAACATTGCCTGCAGCAAGCACAAATGCATGCAGTCTCCCATACTTTGTAAAACACTTACGCAACCTGTCTTTACGAGTTCAAAACTGCCCTGATTAGCAAATGTGGGCTACTTTTCTAGCTATCTGATTTGCTAATGGGAGTCACTTTTATTTCGGGAGCGCATAGTCTGAGGATCTTCAATCGCAGCTCTTGAATTCATGATGATCAGGTCGAGATAATCCAGATTACTTCTTCTTGCAGAAATGTTCTCAAGTGTATTTAGTTAATTTGTGACCTCACACTTGGATTCAGGGCATACCAGAGACTGAGGCTCTAGCCACTTGGTTCCTCCTTCTATATTCCATCAATGTCAACACTCATTGAGTGATCAGATGTGCAGCTGTTGAGTGTAACATTGTGTTGGGTCACAACACAGTGCTAATACCTGTCTTTTGCCTCAGTTGGCCTTGAGTATGGTGCAGTGAAAGCAGAAGACGGTATAAATGCCTCGATTACATACAGTATTCCAATTCCGTTTTCTTCATCTTCCTTGTCCCAGTCCTTCGGCACACCTTTCCTCCCACTGCTGGTTTATGGCTGTGTTTTGATACTCTGGTAGTAACGTAGGAAGAGTCGGGTGGACCACAGCCTTCCATGTTCCTCCCCACGCAGAGTCTTGGGTTTTCAGTTATCTACTAAAATAAGGTGCATGCGTCGCCCTTTATGCAGGCGACCTACTAATATTTTTAACAGACCCTGAGGCCTCTGGACCTTGTACGCTCCAAATTCTCTGGATGTTTTGGGAACCATCAGGACTCTTCATTAACACAGCCACATCTACGATCTTCCCTGTCAACTCCTACCCCTAGGACCTAGGCTCGGCTGCAGACATTCAGGTGACCACACAGGGTTTCGCTACTTGGGAGTCTTCATCACTCCTACTGCTCGATGTAGGAAGGTGGAATCTGACTGCATGGTTACCCCCACTTTTTTCCTGGTGTTTTGCTGGTTTTTGACTAGTCTGACTGGGATCCTGCTAATCAGGACCCCAGTTTATCTGCTTACTCCCTAAATTGGTTGTGCATGCACTTTAGGTACACTCCAGATTGGACTCTGGGGTACCCTTATAAGTCCCTAGTATATGGTATACTATGTACCCAGGGCCTAGGTACCCCAGAGGCCTCCCAGGGGCTGCAGCATGTATTATGCCACCCCTGAGAGACCATTCAAAATGACACCACAGGTCTGCTACTGCAGTCTGTGTAAGGTGGTGCATGCACCCCTTACTTAGATATAGGTTCACTATATCTATCCTAAATCACTGCACATAGAAACCTATCAGTCACCCCTATGGCAGGTCTTATCAATCCTGAAGGCAGGGTGCTGGGTTTTATGTGAGAGGGTGCCCATGCATGAGCAGAGCCCCTCTGCAGCCTTCGGAACCTCTTTTCCGGGGTTGTCTGTGATGCAGCCAACCATATATACTTAAGTGCATTATAACCTAGCGGTAAATGCTAACTTTAAAACGGCTGCACGGAAACATGTCGTGTTTGGTGTCAAACACCTTGGAATCATATCTCCCCGCCAGTAACTGGCGGGGGAGGTATGATTCCACCCTCCTAGAGGGAGAAATATGACAACACCGGTACACCCGGTACCAGCTTTCTTGACCCTGGCATCACAAAATGGATGCTGCCAGCCACAGACACGAGTCTGCCCTCCTGCTGCTGGACGAAACTCCGGCAGGGGAAGGTTTGACAATAGGCTTCCTGTCACAGGGAGGTGTGACCACCTCCCAGACAGGCTTTAGTGTATTGGGGCTGGGTGGGTGCACTCTGAGAGTGCTTTGATGTCTGCACTGGGGGCACATTTGGTGTCCCTGTGCATAGTCCAGCACAAACCGGTTGCAGGAGCCATTTGCACCTGCTCTGGTGTGAAACTGGACAAAGGACATGGGTGTAGCCACCCCTCTGTCCTGACCCTCCCATAGGTGGGTCCCCAGAGTTTGTCCCACCCCTTCCTTGGGTATAAAGTAGGAACCCCTGACAACAGGACTTTAGATTTTACCTGGACTAAACTCTGCTACAGAAACTAAGTACTTCGACGATCTGCACGACGCTGGATGACTGAAGAAATCTCCCTTGGAGTAAAGGAGTTACTCCCCTGCAAGGCAGGCACCTAAACGCATCTGACCGGTTTGCATCTCCCAAGCTCCTGAGGACTCCGAAGATTTCTGCAACACAGGAGGTGGGTTCCTGAGGTCTCTGAGGTTGATCTGCGCTCTCAGCAATTTTGAGGCCCGTATCCCTCGTGGGGACCGTGCAACCCGTACCCCTGTGCACTGTGTACATTTGCAGCAGCATATGCTTTTCGGCGATCCCTGAGGCTGTGCTTTGGGCTACTTGTAGTCCTGACCCCAAGCAGTAATTTTACTGAAGATTTCCGGCCTACACTCCATGAGTGTTCCGTGGGCTGGTATTTGGTGATTCAGCTCGAGGTCCCTTCGCGATCCCTGGTCCGTTGGCCTGTGGGTCCCTGTGAAGGTAACTTTGACTTTCCGTGGGCTTTCCTGATTGCTCCAGACGTGCCCTGACTCTCCATAGCTTGGAGAGTCCCCAGGACCTTGCTGGTCCTCACAGAAGCATCTTTCCTCTGACCGCGTGGGTTGCAGTTTCCAAGGCTTGTTGGTGTTCAATCCGTACACTGACCCCCCAGCACTCGACATCCTTCATGGTACAGCTCACCTCCGGACTTTGATCATCGTCGACGTCTCCTGGTCCCCGTGGCTGTAGAGTCAAGCTTCACCTCTTCACCCCTGAAACACCCGACATCAGTGGGCATTCGTCTATTGTGCCCCTGGTCACTGTGAAGTGACCCAGACTCTGTCCCCTCTGCTTTCAGGTTCTTCTCATCTCCGATCCAGGCTTGGATCACACCGGACACTTTTCATCTTCCCGGCAGCAGCACTTTTCCGCAACACGCCATTGAAAACGACGAAGGTTTCCGACATCACTTGACCCCTATGCACCCGGCTCCTCTGGGATAGGTAACACGGGTACCTCGGTACTCTCAAGGGTGCTGGCCTTAGAACCTTCTATGTTTAGCTGGGTTTGCTTACAGTCCTCTCCGAAGTGTCCCTAATCTTTAAATTTCCAACCGCGACTTTCTCATAGAGTTGTACGGAGCTCGCGCCTCTGTTCACACACTGCACCCGTCCTCCGTGGGTCCCCTGTGTCACTACTTTGGGTGGTTCCTTGGGGTCCCAGCGATTCTACGTGCTCTAGGCACTGTGTCTAGTCAAGTCGTGGTTGTTATACCACTTTCTTAGTATATGGTTTGGTCTCCCCCTGGAGCCCACTGTGTATTGTGCTATTTACTGTCGTTCTAGTGATTTAATATTGTGTGCTTTGTTCTCTAATCTCATAAAGAGGTTAGTAGAGAGTGTTTAGTAATAAATACATATATTTTATATATACCTTGTGTGGTTCTCCTTTCATTTGGTCATTCAAGAGGTTAGAGACTGGTAAAACAAGCTGCTTTACATTCCTTCGAGACTTAGCCTGAAGGCTGCTCTCCATAGCTACCACTAGGATAGCTTTCAATAAAGGTTGTCTTTAACCTAATCATCAGTAAGAGTCGTTTGGACTGGTGCAAGGTGCCCACTTTAATTAGTGGACAGCATATACCAGGCCAACTTCTCACACTCGAGACTTAGAAGGACAACATACAACTACCAATTGATGATTTGATTACAGATATCAAAACATGGTCGGTCCTCCCAATGTCACTCTTAGGCCAACCAGCCATTTTTGAAATGGTGTCCCTTACTAAAGTCTTATATCAACTGCAGAACTACCCGCAGGATATACGAAGTTCCCTCTTTGATAGGGTTAACGAGGTGCACCGCGGATTCCTATGGAACAGGGCCTTCCACCCATAGGCTTGACTAAATGTTTTAAGTCTGCGTTCAACATGGCATCACAGCAGCTGATATAGAAACCTAATATAAGGCACCCACATCTAATCATATTAAATGAATGGCTGCAAGATACCTGGGACGACCCTGCGTATGCAGTACAAAAATGGGTGCTCAGGGTACCCCAAGACTTTGAACTATTATGTGGCAATCTACAATACCATTCCTCCCGCAGGTGACTAGAGTCATCCTCAAACACTGGAGGTCTACTCTGAGTCATATACGGAGGCACAATAAGCTGACTGAGCAGACTCCCCCATGGGTGGGCATGGTTCTGGCCCAGGTGGCTGGTCTTTTTTTGTTTTTCAACTTCTTTTGTTTGCACATTTGAAATCAAGAGCGAACAGTCAAACAAAAGCATATTGTTACACCAGCACGTGCTCCCTCCACTTTTGACTGCATTCTTCCTGCATTTACAACAGACCGCACAACCCAACATAAATCTTCGAATGCAGCTCGCTGATCTCGACACCCTCCTGGTCTCCAGTATGATGACCCAGGTGGCCAGCCTTGAGGACTTCTGAGAATGGGAGCTCATTAGAATCTCTATACTAGGGGATGTAATGGAGGAAGTTACCCTTAAATCCTATCAAACCCTACAACTAGAATTTAAACTCTAAAGCAGCCAATTCTTACTCTACTTACAACTCCGACATGCTTTGACCCCCTACATCATGGTTCGGCAGGAATTACCGGAATTCATCCCTCTGGAGGCAGAGCTGCAAATGGTGGCTTTGGGGGACCACGGGGTATCATAGATCACCTGTAGGATAATACACCATGCACCTGATTCCTTTGGGGTCCCCCGCTCTGCCTGGCCACCTGACCTAGGCCTGCTCACTGATGAAAAGCGAACAGGCACCAGAGCCGCCCGCAAAAATTTACAATCTCTACCAGGTTCAGACTAGTGCAACTAAACTGCCTTCATAGGGTTCACTTTACTAGACACAGATTATGGAATATGGGCGGATAGCCTCCCCTGACTGTCTCAGATGCCTGGCACCCGACGGCAACCTGCTTCATACCACTTGGAGCAATCCCAGAATAGGCCAACTCTGGAGATAGGTGATTTCTTGTTTGCAGGGATTGCTGTGGTGGCCCATACCATATGACCCCAGGCTAACCCTTCTACACCTAAACACGACCATTGGTGGGTACAGTCACATATTAACACTAATTTGATTGGCACTCACAGTAGCTAAACAAGATATTGCCCGTCATCAGAAAAACGAAGTAAAATTCTCCTTTTTCTCTGCTCGGTTGATCAGAGGGAAAGGGGAATGGAATTTTGTATGAGTATGGAGAAGACAGTTTATGAAGCTAGTGGAGCCCCAGGAAATAACTTAAAATATGGGTATCTTGGGCGAGTACAGAGGTATCACCATTACCCCTGGGATGGATTGGGCTGAAGCTATTGATGCAAAGATGGGCACGTTGAAAGATAGCTGCATAGGGCCCCATTAGATTGCCTGGTGGTTATACACTGCCTGGGAAACGTATACTGGGAGAGAATGTCACGGGGAGCGGGTGGGGTCTGATGGCATGCGCCTTTATTCCTTTAGTCTTCGTTTTCTTTCTGTTCATGTGTAGGCTTCCAGTAATGAAAAACTCACTAAAATGTGTTATAAGCCCGTGCAGGTGACCTACGCCATTTCATAATGGATGGGGATGTGGAATGAGAGGAAGGAATGGACTGAAAGGGTTCAAGTAGGCCCAATTAAGCTGCACACAATGATTTTGAGTAAAAAGTCGACAAGTTCCCTAAGGGAAGCAGCTTTTTAAATATTTTTTTCTCTAGCTTATGGTCTTTTTATTTTTTGTATTCTGAACACCATGCCTAAAGAACTTCACATCTTGTTTTCAAATTATGTGCACATATGGATCTGAAGCGGATTCTATGCTGAAAATTTAGAAAAATATTAGAATTCAATTGGATGAAGAAGTATACTTGCAGTTGGTCTTTCCAGCAAGTACCGGGGCAAAGGGGCTGAATGAAGATGGTCATGTGCACAAAAGCTGTTGAGTGTGTCTGAAGGCTGTGTGCTAGAGGTTCTGCAGTAGGAAGTTATGGGGGGGTCACAAAAGGTGTACTTTATTAGAAATTAATACATGGAATTAATGTTAAATAAGAGAACAAAAAGGTTTGGCGAAGGGCCATGCCCCATCAGCCCTGGAATTGTGGAAGGGCAGCCGTAGGGTGTACCCAATACTGGCTGGCCACATCAAAAGGCTGTCCCCAGGCACAATGGTGCGGGACACGATACAGGGCACAACCGAAGGCCATGGCCCTCAGCCAATACTTCCCAATCACAGTCTTATCACAAGTGCTACAAATCCATGTATATTTTTTGTTAGAGTTTGTCTCTGGGTGTGTTATGGTTTGGTAGTGACAATATCCTGCCACTTTTAGCGGTTTTTAATTTTTATAAGGTTGATTAACCATAACATTATTAAATGTACGTTTATATAGGAATGCTTCATGTTTTCTTAGAATGTAGTTTGGCAACTCTGCATAATTAGCTTTTTCATCTTTTAGATTTGCCGTTTCTCTATTAGAGGTGTGAGAGCTGATTTCTCTGTATATTAAACACATTACAAATTGGGCGTGTGCTAACCTAGGTTGTGTTTACAACTATTCTTCATCTTGCACCAACGTCACAAACTATCACGTGTTAACGTTGTTCTTCTCGTTCTAAATAAAGAATTGCGAGGCTCTCCCTAATAACAGAGAATGTTCCCAGAGACCTTTCTCCCTCTGGACCTAACCAAGGACATTCTAACTGTCCCAGGCTAGTGCTACACAATGTATCAATTGGATTGCCTGAATAAACTGTGACAACCTCTGCAGACCTATTGTAGTACTACCATGAGAGAAACTTCAAATGTATTCGGAGGAAAAATGTTTCTTCTTGCTGGTTCCCTATTGGTGCATATCCTGAGAGCCATGCAGTCATGTAGAACATATGTCTTTGTCTAAAGTCCTATGAAATGACATGTAGATTTATATGTGCAGGAGACCCCTTTGCCCCACCTTTAGAAGGCTAATCTATGCCGGATTTCACTTAGCATTGTACTGAGTTTTTTGTACTTATGACTGTATGCTTCCCTGCTGAACCTATGTATGGCATGTTTGTTGTAAACCTGCCTATTATTTCTTTATAGAAAGCTTTGAAACGACTACCCCTTTGTCTGTCATTCTTAAAAGAATGTTTATCGCTTGCTACCGAGCTTAATCAATTGCCTGAAGGTGAAGGATCCAGTCGGAAAAAAACAAAGTCCGTATCTGGACTACTCCACTCCCAGTCCTAGCAGTTGGCGCGCCCTGTGAGCGGGATTTCAGGATAAGTTTGCCTGCTGACAGAGGCTCAAAAAATGAAATTTTGTTTGAGAAACAGCATTTCAGAGTTGATTGTTTCTCAAGCCTCTTACAGTTTTCCTGATGAGGGCAAATTGTAACGTTCTCAGGTGTGTTCTCAAAGCCCCTAAGATGGTAGCCCCCTTGCCCTTCTAAGTCCGAATAACATCTTTTATAGAAATAGTTTCTGAAATCTAGCTTATCCATTCGAGAACTAAGTAATGGAGGCCACAGTGAAAAATCACAAGTATTCTCAGCCAGTCAGGTGATTCGGTTCTTGCACTAACATTGCCATTTTGAAATTCACAAAAAGCACTTGACCAATCAAGGGAAAGTTTGTGTTTAAAAATATAGTTATCTATTCAGTTCTGAAGCTGAACCACACAGATAGCGCTAAAGTTAAGATGTCAACTCTCTATTGTACTTATTTACTCTGTAAATAGCTCAAAAATTACTGCCCAGGTTTACATCAAACTAAAAAAAGATCCCAGGTGGACCAAGCCCTTCGTCTCTGCCACTCTGTGCAGATTTTGTTGCAATCTTGAGTGAAACTTATTCTTATAATTATGAGGCAAAAAATAAACTTGTGTCACGCCTGCACCCCTTTTAGTTTCATCCCTCATTGACCAATCTGTTTGAAATTTGCAGAAAACGACCAGCGTTGGTTAAAAGTGTACTTTGTAGAACTAATGTGTACTTTGTAGAACAACTTGGAGACTCAAAACAAAGGGGACCAAAGCTATTAGGCATTAAATAGCACTTTTCGCTGATCCATAACTACAGATCCGCTCTCTGATAGGCACAGGTACATTCAGAGGTCTTACATAGACTCAGATCTCCTACACACATAGGTTCAGAGCTCTTCCATGTCTCATAGGTGAGCACCACACCTGCCGTCCATACTCACACGGTAGAATGTTCTTGTACCGGTTCTTGCTCTTGTTCTCCGGCCGCTGTCCTTCAGAGCGGTATCGCAGCTCCTTGGCCTCCTGCTTCTGTAAGGCCTGGAAGCCACCAAGATGAGGCAGAATGTGAATTAACCAAGGAGCAAGAAATGTGATGGGGCAAGAGAAGAAGGAAGCAGGGCGATAAGAGGGCAGACTAGAGGACGAGAAGTGGATATAGTGAAGGATAGGGTGCGACAAAGGGAAAGAGGAAGAAATAGAAAAAATACCATCAAAAAAACAAACATCAAAAGAGACACATTCCATGGGCAACCAAAGAAGAGCAAACATACACCAGGGCTTTAGACAGTCATGGCGTGGATGACGCAGGTGCTAACCCTTAAATCACATCTATAAGAAATGCTGATGTATGTGCAACTGATGGGACTGATACCTTAACAGAATTAGTTTAGGACCAAAAGCAATGGGGTGATGGGTGGAAAGTGCAGATTGGCATGAGAGGGCCAGACGAAAAGAGACAGCAATGAGATCAAGGAACACTAGATTAGGAGAAGGGAGAATGGAGATAAAGAGAGGGGAAAGACAGGAATGACAGATGAGAGACAGAGTGAGAGAGTTAGAAGGAGAGTTAGAGTAAGAGAGCAAGAGCAGTGATGTAAAGTCCCTAAGGTCCGACTCCATTTTAAGAAGGCTCCCGTCTCCATCTTGGGTTATGGGAGTAGCTATTTTCTCAATATTAGGTAATGGGAGTCACCATTTTTTCCCAATTTATCCAGAATCATTATGATGTCGGCCATTAACGCAGATGTTGTCTGACCTTATCATTACAAGGACAGTGAAATTGTCAAGTCATTCAAGCAATGACATAGATATCACACCTGATGCGACACCAGTCAGGGGCAAGTGTCTAGTTATCAAAATGTCAAGGTCAAATAAGAGCACGCAAGGACATATAGTCAAAACAGAATAGTCTGAATTTTTGTCCATTTACCTTTTAGGATCATCAGGATATGTCTGGAATATACACCTTGATGCAAATAGCCTATGTCAGAAACTCCTGAACTTATGTACAAAATCCAATCCTTTATAAGAGATAGTATAAAAGGACTGCCACTTGACCACTTGTCAGGAAAGGTTTTCTGCCCAGATTATCGCACCAGATAATGCTGGAGACGATCTTGACTGCTGCCAGAGCACCAAGAAGATGCTATATCGCAGCTAATGCAGATAGTGAGCGGAGGCCAAGAGAAAGGACGCTGCTGTGGCGTATGTTTTCCTTTTGCATGCAACACTGCCTTCACGCCTCTTTGTGCGTTGCTTCTCCCCACGAAAGTCTAGATTGCAAGTTTTATTTTCCATGCTTTCCTAGGACAGGGCATAGAAGTAGGGTTTAGGGTGTTTCGTTTTTAAATGGCATTTTAACTATGTTAGAAATGTTCATTTTCATTTGCGTTGTTCGCAACGTGCTTATTTCCTGTTTATGATATTCTGTGCGGTGATTTTAGAGTGCTGAGAAACAGGTTAGCCCTGTTGGAATAAATGCTTTTAGTTAAAAGTTTCTATTCTTCTTAGTGCCATTTGTGTGTGTGATATTATAAAGAGTGAAATAGGGTTGTTTCCGGTACCTCAGTGTCCCAGGTCCTGGTTTAGGGATTGTAAGTAACTCCAAAGCAAAGATTCCACTTCAAAAGTGTATTGGGTGGGGTTCTGTGCAGCTACATAATCTGTCCTTCACATTCAGCATTGGTGCATTGAACCAAAGTTCAGCAGTGGCACCCTTGGGTGGGAAAGCAAACCTTGTAGAACTATGCCAGAGTTTTAGTTTAAGCAACAGCAGAAGTTTGGTGGAGTTAGAGAGAGAATAGGGAAGAGTATAAAAGGGTAGATGGGATGAAAAAGGTCAGAGGGAGAGGAAAAGGGAGGATAAACAGAGAAGGAAGAGAAAGACAGAGAAAGAAGAGAGACAGACAGAGGTAGAGCAAGACGGCAAGTGAGAGAGACATTAAGACAGAGAAAGAGTGACAGAGAGAGAGAGAGAGTAAACAGAGAGTAAACAGACATTCCATCTTACATCAAACTCTTCCCAGAACCCAGCTTTGGCTGTGTCCGCCACCTCAGATTTCTTATCTAGCACCTTCATCCGGTTTTCAATGTCAGCAGCTTGGATCCTGGTCGCAAAGTACGGCTGGAAATAGAGACAAGCATGAACCAAACAAAGAGTACTCAGCATTAGAGACAGTGATAGCTGGCGGTGCCGAATACTGGAGACATATACAGTAGAGTACAGTAGGGCACAACCATGCACCAACTAGGGTCTGGACCACTAAAGGAACACTACACAGTATTTATTCCGAAGCCCATTGAACCATTATTCCAGTAGGCAAGAGTAAAGGAAACCCCATTCACAAGTCATCAGCATAGAATAAACACTATTTAGTAAGAGCCCAGATTCTGGGTCTGTGCAGCGGAATAACCATCCACCAGGGTGTCAAGAAAGTCCTGCCCTATTTGAAGAAGTCCATCATAGCGGTGCCATTTTCCCCCAGACTGGCTACCATTGCCATGGGAAGTGCCATATTAGGGTAAAGCCCATTGAGAAATTCCACATCAGCCAGTAATAGAAGTTGCCCCAGTCTATGTGGACACAGTGAAAGTACCTCTCAAAGTGGGGGTACATTGTCAGAACCCACATGGCATGTACACTTCACCTGCTGGTTGTGATTTCGCGGCATGTTGTAGAAATATGCCATGCGTTTCAATGACCAATTGAAATCCAGCCCGTGGCGTCTTTCAGGGTGACAACATCGCTGGTGGACCAGTTATCCTGAATTAGGCCACATGCATGCCACCATTTCTGGCTGAGGTCCCCTTTTAACCCACCACAGAATAACAAACCAGTTATTTAAGACCTGTAAAGTTTCAAATATATGCCTTGTAGGTTACTTGAGGCTCTATTGAAATGGTTGTAAAATTAAACTGGCTATTTACCAGGACTGCAACTTGTAACCTGCAGGTAACAAAAGGATATCTGCAACAAAATCATGAAATCACTGAACTCTTATATAAAATGTAAATCTGTCACCTATGCTTGTATGCTATGCTATGCAGCAGGAACGTTAATCCTCTGAGATATTGCTTTAAAATTCAAAGCTGTGACCAAAGTGCAAATGACTTTACCTCCAGAGTTATCCTACCACTCATATACCATGAAGCTTACTGGATACACATAGCTCTGCTAGACTAGACAGAAATTCCAGTTTCCCTTGGTGGTTTTGCTGGCAAAAAACATTCTAAAAACACATAATGCACATGCTGTCATGAACGCTGTTCCTCATGATGCTACCTTTCTTGACTTAGCCACTCATGACTCCACCCAGGTTCTGCTGCCACCTTCAATTTTGGGTTCACAGTATAGTTTCCCACTTCCCGCAGTGACTGGGGTTCTCTTGGATCAGTATGCTCAAACATGTGCTTTTTTCTGAGAGCTTTCACTGCTCAACCAGAGCTGCTAGAAATCGATATTTTGCTTTTTATTTTGACTCCACAAGCATTTTCCCCAGATTTGTGTCCATTTTCATAGGTATGAGAGGGGAACCTTCAGAGAAGCTAGAGCAGGGACTTTTTGGCTTGAAAAACACGTTAGTACTAGAGGAAACCCAACTATTGTCTAACCCAAACTTGATTCCATTGTTCGTTTTTTCTCAATCTGGTAGTCAAAGACTGAGTCAACAAGCCAACCCCCTCCCTTCCCTTATTGCCTGCCCAGCTATGGAAGTCACACTCAGCCTCTTTCGAGCCAGGTCTGACTAAGAAGCAGCTCATCACTGGAGAATATAAAGGTAAAACTGATTATTGTTTGGAGGAGGCATTAAAGACAGATGTTTGGCATCAGCCCCTACCCGACAAGATAGGGAAAACATAAAATTGCTGCAGAAAAACAATAATTCTATCAGCCCTTGTATCTCTCATGCAAATTCTTCTCAGACTCCATTATGCAACCAGAGATCGATAAATGAGCAAGATGTTGAGGGATGGGTAGTGTGGGGTCGGACCGCCTTTGTTTGTCTCCTGGACCTTGTCCATCTGAAGATTCCCAAGATACAGAAAGGGATGACTGCTCTGGGAGTGGAGCGCTAGGTGTATTCTCAAGACAGGGAAGGGCTAACCACCCTGGGAGTGAAACGCTAAGTGTATTCCCAAAACATGGAAAGGGCTGAACACCCTGGGAGCGGAGAGCTAAGTGTATTCCTAAGACATGGAAAGGGCTGACTGTGCTGGGACTGTCACCATCTGTGTATTCCCAAGACATGGAAAGGGCTGAGCACCCTTGGAATGGAGCACAAAGTGTATTCCCAAGACATGGAAAGGGCTGACTATGCTGAGACTGGAATACTCCGAGTATTCCAAGACATGGGAAGGGATAGATCTGCTGGGACTGAAGCCCTCAGAGTATCCTCGGGACAGAGCAGCGTCTGGCTCTGCTGGGACTCAGTATGATACCAGCATAGTTAAAGTACTGACAGCAGAAGGTCTGAAGCCATCTGGGTGTCCAGAACAGACTGAGGTGATGGAGGAGTGGCAATGATAAGGACTAAAAACATAGGTATTCCCCTGGGACAGGGCAGGTAAGGTATAGAACAAACATTCCTGTGCCATGGACTGACTGTTTCGGCTTGGCATCATTGACAGCAAAGGCCTTCAGAGGGAAGTCTTACCTGCTTCATGTAAACCAAAGATCCCGACAACTCCTCAATGTGCGTCTTCTTATAGTGTTCAATGAGGTCGGCCAAAGAATCGAACTTCTCTTTTCCTCCTAGTGTGCATTTTCCATTCTAGGGTAAGAAGTAAGATAAGATCATCAAGGGAGCAGATTCCAGTATCCTGCCCGAAAGTCGCAAGATTTCTGCCTGGATGTGGTGGGACAGGTAGACTGGAAAGGCAAAGCTCTTGGGTCCACCTTTGAATGTGGCTGATGTAAGACCTAAAGAGCTCTGGACTATATTTACTGGGGGGCTCTCCTGCAATGCAACGTGGTGGAAACTGCAGCGTGGATCAACTTTCATGCACAAATGCGATTTTATGCCTAAAGTTGAGGTAAGTGCAGCGTCACGGAGCTCCAACCCTCTGATAACAAATGCCTGGAGGTGTAACTGGGAGAGAACAGTGCACACACCGATAGCAGTCCACATAAAGACAAAACTAGCACTACCTGTCCTTGCATAAAAACCTAGTGCTAAAATAAACCAGGCCCAAACTTTGGGAAAGCAAAATATGACATGATATTCCCATGTATATCATGTAATATCTGAAACATTATGCATTTTACAAGGCTTATCCTCTGCCTGTTTTCATCAAGAAAGAATGTGTTTAAGGGGTGTACCTCGAGTACAAATCTCGTGAAAAATAATGCTGGCTCACTCGGGCTCCTCAACATTTTTGTGCATGCTTGACTGGGTGAGTGTATGGTACTGAATATTTTTTAAATATTTGCACAGGTTTTCATGCAGTGCTGTGCAAACATTAGTACAACTGAGCCTCTAAATTAAATCTTTGTGTCTCTGAGCTCCTGTTCTGTTCTTACCCAGGAAAGCGTGGGAGTCATGAGATGCTTGAGTTTTCCAGTAACCTCTACAATTGAAGTATGCAGTTCCTAATATTAATAGCAGGTGGTTGTAATCAATCAAGGGCTCCACACGATGGTGTAGAGCGAAACTTAGGAGGAAAGTCTCCTCCTGTAGGAAAAAGACCCTCACACACCCAGCCAGCTAGGTGTCTTGCTTCATCATCGGGTCTGCTCCTTATCGGGTTGGCGCTGCAATACCCGATCGGCGCCCGAGATGGGGCCTTCTTGGCGGAGATCTTTATTCCTTATGCCGTAGGGTGTAGTGCGTGTGAGGGCCCTAAAAACAGTGTAGGTGATAATGTTGTGTGAAATAGGTGTAATTTAAAATAGGAAGTGGTGGTCCACTCAAAACAATTTTAATGAAATGTGGCCATCACCCTAATTAAAAATTGAAAAGAGAAAACGCGTATCTTCACTCTAAAGTTGTGAGATTATACGCTTATAACATAGGTCAACATGTTTCTTGCCTTTATTCCTAGTAGATGGCAATTCCTCAGGACCAAAAAGGATCTACCTACACTTTTCGGTGGTGGTCAATAACTACATTAAGTGAGGTAATAACCACTCATACAGCACCCTCAAAAGTGATACCTGTAGATCTAAAAACAACCTGCAATAAAACAGAATAATAAACATTAATTTTGTCATGTAAGAATATTCTGGTAATTCAAGGACCCTGTGCCTCAATCAATATCCAAGGTGCAGAAACCGCATGCCAAACGCGAGTGACTGGTGGCATGCGATGAGTCTGAGCTAAAAGTGGTGAGGAAAAAGTAACAACATATTAAAAAATGGCAGCTGAAAAAGGGGCATCGTTTATTAACTTACCCAAATTGGGTCAAGGACGCACTGCATCAGTACCGGCTGGTAAGGACACTAGAATGTAGTGTCCTGTAGGGTTAAAACAGAGAACAAATGCTAGAAGGTTAACCGGCCAAGTACAGCCACCTGTAGGTGTATCAAGCAGAGAGGATGAGGAAGCCACAACATAACAGTACCTGGTTGTATCGTAATCATGTTTGTCAGTATAGGACTCTCAGGCGAACACACTGGCCCGTCCATGTTAATTGATAAAGCAAAAGGGCGTAGATTAACCAGTCTGCGCCTCCCGGTGTTAGTACCGACACTGAGAAAGGTCAGCGTCAAATGCGCACCCGGTGCCCGTCATGGTAAACAAAACAGCGCTCCTCTGTTATCAACAACGAGTGAGAAACATCAGCTCAAGGAGTGGGAGATAAGAGAGCCGACCTCACCAACATCACTCCGTTGAAAAGAGGTAGTGAATCCGGTATGTTGGCAAGCGTACGGGTCAACAGGACCCCACACATGAACTAAATAGCTCACTGAAGGGACATAGTGGTACCCTTCAAGCCAAAACAATAAAAACACAATGAGGGACACACAGGGAGCTAACTATTATGTTACTTACTGTTCCGTGTGAAGCGGATCGGAAGTGCTCCTACCCCTCACTCAGCCGGTCCGGGAGTAACGATCAGATCGAGGATCTCACAGAAGTACCAGCGGCCCGCGGAGAGTGGAGGCGGAACTTCCGGTACTTCCTGGCTGAAACGGTGTTACGACTGGAGCGCTAACCCTGTTTAGGGCGCCATGTTGGATTTCCTCCAACTGATGCACAGGTTTTCATGCAGTGCTGTGCAAACATTAGTACAACTGAGCCTCTAAATTAAATCTTTGTGTCTCTGAGCTCCTGTTCTGTTCTTACCCAGGAAAGCGTGGGAGTCATGAGATGCTTGAGTTTTCCAGTAACCTGACTGGCTCTTGGAGAAAAGACAATGGAGCCAGGAACAATCTGGGTCTCAAACCTCTAGTCCACTTCCAACCACTGCTGTTAATGGACTATTGCCCATTCCCTCCTCAAGAGACGTCGAACCTTCATGGATTACCTCCACAGAGGATTTCCCAAAGACAGAAGGTCGGATTGCACACAGGACTGGATGGATTCACCAAACTGATTTCATGGAATATAGTTTTTAATGGCATTGGGGTGGAATGCCACCGACCAGAAAGGTGGAACAATTAAAGACAATAAAGCTGATTATATCCCTGATTAAATACCTCTAAAAGAGTTATTTTTTAATCCAAACCATGTCAACCCTAAATCTTTGATCTGTGACTCATTACCTCGCAGAGGATCTTGATGTGGGTAACTTTTTTCTTGGAGTCCTTCATCTCATCCGTCAGGACCGAAATGACAAAGTCGCCCGGCTTGCTGAAGCTCTCTCGAACCAGGAAGGTCCACGACTCTCCCTTTTGCACCAGAAGTTCCTCTGCTTTTGTGCCAGAGAGGTGCCCATGGTACCACCTGGGAGGCAAAAAAAGTTGTTATTGGATAAACAGGGCCTATAGATAGGGCCCACGTCCTGGCTCCATATGTCCTTGCACCCCTTTCAATTCCACCACCATAGCCCGTGAACGTAGCCAGGCTGCAACGAAGGAAAATAAAAATAGTAAAAATAGACACTGCCTCTTGGCACACACATTAATATTTACAAGTACCTTTCAACTGTTTTAGGAAATATATTAGCCTACAAGTGTGCTCAAAATGTTTAAATATGACTTTCTATGTATGTGTGCATATATAAAAAAACAAATATATATTTATAGATATATTCACGCACTCAAACACATGCACACATGCGCTGTTCACGGTTGCGCTTCATGGATGAGCCCAGCCATTTGTAACTGGGGTCCACTGTGTGCCCGCCACCCTTAAAAATCATTTCTTGAGGTGCCAAAGAGGACACAGACAATGGTTCGGGGGAGGGGGTGGCTCATATGCATTCCACCTCTGCACAAAGGGGCAGTGGCATAATGACTTACAATAATTACTTACATTGTTATGTTATCTAAGATGTTAATTAAAGGAGACCCACTGCACCTAGGGGAACCTCATTAAGCAGAAGGGTGGAGCACCCAAACTGTTTCTGCAACTAGAAGCATTGATATTCTATACTCCTTACTGGCACGACTTAATTTGTGCCGGTGGTTGCGGGTAGTGTGCAATCCAACCGATTTTTTAGGGAGGGAGGGGGGAGAGAGGCTTATTTTTCATCATCAGACTTTGACCCAGAGCAGGAGAAAGAAATTAAAAAAACAGGAGAGAGGAAGGAAAGGGAGGAAGTGAAAGATGAGAACAGTGACAAAGTGAGTAAGCAGATAAAGAGACCGGAAGTGTAGGGCGGTGGAAGAAAGAGGCATGAGGTGGAATCAAGATTAGGCAGCCTTAGTGTTCGGCAGAGCCGGTATTTGGCAGCAGAGGCCGAAGGCTCCTAAGAAAGATTTTGGGCCCCTGCACTTATTTGTTTATTGATGTATTTATTTACAAATTAAACACTGCCTTAAGGGATTCCAATTTATCGAGCACACTCACAACTGGCAGTTTTGGACCTGGGGGCAGGTAAACAAACAAGATGTACCACCCTGGTTTGCCCATGTAGCCGTCCGAGCAAGGAGCGCCATGCGTAGACCTTGGTCATAGAACCCATAAAAGCAAGCACTGACAAACACAGTAGCTCTAATGTTGGCTGACAGCCATTTGATTTTGCCAATGCTTATTTTGTTTAGACATTTGGTTTCCAAAAGCGCCCTAGTAGCCCCTGGCACTGGAGGGATCTCCTTTATGCGCGGATGTGCATCTTGTAGTAGGGCAGAATGCTGCCCCAGTGAAGTTTAGCCAATTGCTGAAGTGGGCTAACACTTTGCCCCATGCTGTAGTGTGCCGAAGAAATATATAAATGACACAACAACAGACCAATGGACGAAGAGGGCTGGCTGAAACTCCCTATAAGTAAGTATATTATACATGTAATTTTAGGAAACTTAGACAGTCTTGGGTAAAAAGACAATGGAGTCTCCCATATAACCACTTTTGTACTACTACCGTCTGCTTATAAGTCCATTTACTACACAGAAAAAAGGCACAAGCAGGCAAGAAAATACCCAAACCTATGAAGCAAGTAGCCAATATATTTGTTGTGCCTATTCATGAAAAACGAAATGCTGAGGCAGGTTTGTGGGGGTCTGACGGAGGAAGGGGAGAGTAGGGACAAGACAATGATGGAATTGTTCAGCCAATGATTTTGTTCAGTGATTATTGGGCAGAAAGCAGTTGTGAGACCAAAGGTTATAGGAGACAGGGCAGTTTGGCCATAGTCTACGGTATTAAAACAAAACAAGTGGTGGTGGCCGCGCCACAGATAACTCTTTTAGTCATCATTAATGGGGAAAACTATAATAATAAGGTAATAATCTGGGTTCAGTGGGCCCCTCCGGCTCCTGTGCCCCCGTGCCACTGCACGCGATGCACCATTCATAGCCAAGCCCCTGTGCTTCGAGAATACTTCACCAACTTGGAAAGAAGTGGTCACAGAGGCCTCTGTTCTGGACTGGCTGATTTGCATATGGTTGGATCTTATCTCAGGGTGCCTGGTGGGCAAAAAAATGATGGGTTGGAATGTGGCCCAGAGTTATTACCAGGGGCTGAGTTTAAATCAAGCATTCCAGCCATTGCTTGTTTGTATTCCCCTACATCTCGTATAGAACAATTTAACTTTGATATTAAGTCATTTCCTGTTGATCAACATAGGCTATAATTTGGGTATAAGAGTCATTCCAGATCCCATTTTGATTCTGTAATACTTAGTTGACTGTCACTCTCCATAGTTACTTGATAGAGGAAACAATTAAAGACTTGAAATATGTTGAGCCCCTTCCAATGTAATGTATAAAAAGTATGTGCACCATATTTCCCTCAATAATAATTCACTGTGTATTGCACCTCCACGTTACTTCACAAACTTGAAAGCAAAGTTGACTTGTGTCCCATTTCTATAAAATATCTTGCTATACTGGCACGTGTACATATATTTGATGCAGTATATTCAAATTATCTGGATCCATACTTTCTTGAAGTCTGACCTATACCGAGTTTTTATTAAGGGCATTATAATGAATATATCACATTCTCTGTAGTGCATGTAGCAAAATTATTACATTATTTGTTCACCTCATCTTAAATCTAATAATTTATTTCCTTTTATGACTAGGTTGTGACTGTTGCAAGATAAACAAGAAATTTTACCTCCGTGAGCTACTCTAAAGAACTAAACACAATCTTGTAAAAGTCATTCTCCTTTAAATTACCAACCTTGTGGATTTCATTTTTTTTATAAAAAAGTGTGTGTTAAAAATTTCTAATGATTTTCAATCATTTTGAATGATTTGACAATCGTTTCATATAATTTTAAAATAAAAAATTCTGATTGTATTTGGTACTATTAAATCAATTGGTTCTTCTTTTTAAATTCAATAGATTTCATTTTAATTTCAACTTTCATAATAATTGTACAGAATATCCTTCTTTACAAATGATGTATACAATTCTTTTAACTCTCAATATTGACTGAATGGTAAATAGGTCACTAATGATTTCAGATGAAAACCGGTTGCTAAAAAAGATTATTATAATCCACAGGGTTAACGAATGGAACTATTTCTAAATGTCTAATACTTTTTGTTACTTTGACATCCAAAAAATAACTGATGGTTTCCAAATTTCCAAGGTGCAACTCATTGTAAAGTGTGCTGATTGCAGCTACTACCAAAAAGCTTGCAAAGATTAACGAACTTGCTCCAAATCTCAAACCGATCATCTCTGAAACACCACCATATTTGTTAATTTTCATTTTATAAAATGTGCTCACTTTCAAAGGAATTCATGAATATGTTAGCAAGGGTGGCGGCCACGTCACTATGCATGATTTGTAGATAATATTTAGGTTCCTATCTGAAATAATTATGGTGTAGCTTCGAACGTAATCGCCTTAACAGAAATGGATGATTAGCTCTAAGGCATGTTGCGGACATTCTGCTTCCACTGCTGACATTCCTTCCTCCTGTGGTATGAGCCAACAAAACTTGCATCATTGCAGGTAAAGAGAACAATATTTTTAAATTCCTCTCCTAAGGACTTTAACTTCAATAAACAAAATCTGTCATATCTTTTATTACTATCAGTATAAATCATAGCAGTAGATGTAGACAAGTGGATATTTCACATCGGGGACAAATACTGAATTTGTCCCAGATAGCATTCCAGAGATCTGTATGATTTTGGAAATATATAGAATACTGGAGCATTTGGCAAGGTGGTTAATATTCTATAGTAATTTTCATAATTTATACTGCTTTCTCAACTTCACACGATAAATGTTTAGTAAACTTGTAATTCAAAGATTGTGTCACATTCACCTTGTAATCCACATATGAACCAATTGGAGAATTTCTCTAATCTGTGCACTGTCCCCTGCTGCATCCATACAAACATCGAATGACCCTCGCCCACCGGTTTTATTGTCAATGTTTTATCTTTGTACAGGTCTTGTATGTTCTTCCATTCACTCCTTTGAATATTCAAAAAGTTTTGTTGGTGTAAAATAAAATCTATTCATCTCTTTGTGATATTTATTAAAGATTCAAATATATCTGACACTGAATTTGATTTTGAAAAATTTTAAGCATTCTTTGGTCTCAGTTTCTGTGTAGTTACTTTCATTCCATTAAAATCTTTATTTAAAGTAGATGCACGTGTCTTATGACTGATGTGCATTTGTGTATTTGAATATTGCCTATTTTATCCCCAGCTTTTATCTTGGTTGTAAATTTACTGTAAATTTACATAACAGCATGATCATTGAATGCGCCAATTAACCATGCAGTCAAATCATCAAATGTTCTATTTCACAAACACTGCTAAACCCACAAAAGCATTGTTGTTTACAAAGCAGTCTGCATCACCACTAGAATATGATAACTTGCATACTGCTATGTTTCTTTATACTGTACCATTGAGGCAAAAGAGCCAAGACGGCAAGCGCCCAAAATATGACCAGGATTTAATAGTAATATTTGTAACTACTTATATAGCACAGACCATACATTGATCTTGGTGCTTCAAAACAAGGTTGTATTAATCACCCACTGCTTTGATAGACCTCAGAAGGGTGAAAGTCTCAGTTAGCCATACTCAATACTTAAAGAATTGCTGTGCAGGATAACACACAGATCTCTGTAGCAGGTGCATTTTACTACTCTTTCAATCAGTCATGTGTATGGGGTCCCCTTGGTTAGAGGGGTTGGCACGGGGGCTCGTCGGGGCCAGTCCCTGGTGCTAGCGGTTGGGTGTTGTGTACAGCGGGTCACGTCATGGAAAAAGATTTCTGTGAGCTGTTTCAAAACATCGACAAGATATCTACTTATTGTGGAGGCATTGCCACTCCAGATGTTCAGGCCTATCATTCAGCCTCACACATATTGGTCCTTAACGACTGGTGGTATGGAGATCGTAGGAACCCAGCGTATGCAGTGGAGCGTTGGCGAATAGGGTCATGTCGCTACACCAGATCTTATATTCCAGCCCGCAACTTAAGGCGTTGCCGCCGGCGACCAGGACAGTCTTTGCGGTTTGGAAACAAGCGCTGCGTGCGATGGGCTGGTGGGGTAAACTGACGAGGGAAACCCCCCTATGGCGCAATGGTCAGCTATCCCAAGTGATGCAGTTATCCGGTTTTCTGGGTTGGGAGGCCATTGGCATTGACACAGTAGGGGCTGTTATGTGTGGAGGTAGCCTGAAGTCTATTCAAGAACTACAGACAGAATTTAATATGCCTCACACACAATTTTACAAGTACCTACAACTGAGACATGCCCTCTCACCATATTTGGCGCAACAAGATACTATATCTGAATTTACCCCATCGAGGCCAAAGTCTTTATGGGTGATCTAGGGGATCACAAAATACCTAAGATTTACTGTACGCTCATAAATAACACCCCCACCAAACTGCACAAAACACGGGAGGCCTGGCAGCTAGACCTGGGGCCCCTTGACGAGGATGATTGGGTGGAGGCGCTCGAATCCCCACGTGGCGAAGCGATAGCTGCCTGCCTGCGGCTGATCCAATTCAAGTACCTGCATAGAGTGTACTTCACCAGATATAAGCTGTGGCGGGCAGGGTTGATTGCGTCCCCTAGATGCTTGCGATGTGGGGCGTCTGAGGGCAACTTCTTCCACACAATATGGCAGTTTACGTCCTTGTCGCGGTTTTGGAGGGGGGTTGCTGCGTGCCTTTCGGAGGTCCTGGGTTGGGACATTCAGCCCATGCCTCGATTATTTATGCTTCATATAACTGAGGGAATAGGTGGCAATAGATATAAGCGCCACTTACTGTTTCTAGGCCTGGAAGAAAGGACTTGACTTTTGTAGGGTCTAGAAATCCCGGACTAGACAGCGAGAGGGTGCCCCCAGAAACATTATAAGATATGGAAGCGGTGGGCGGACTACAGGGGACTAGACTGAGATCCTCCTCCCTCTGTCTCTGCTGTCGAAGGATTGTTGGGTTAATGGTATTGTGCTACGCTATGGATGTAGACCTAATTTATATGTGTACTAAATTGCATCGACCTACATGTCTTAGATCGTTGGATGCCTCCAGCGATATTGTTATGGCACTATTGTTTGCTGTTAAAATTGTATTTTTTCCTTTCTCTTTAATGTATTTTCTACATCAACACAGATATATTATTATGGAAAATGTTGAAATCAATGGTGCTTGTCATTATCTTTTACTGGCGTTTCATATGACGTCGGATCTGTACCGGCTTTCAACAATAAAATTGAGTTGTGAAAAAAACATCGACAAGATCTCACCACATTTTCCAACCACAAGAGGAAGTGGTACCTCAGACAGGGACGTTCTAGCTATTAGTACCATGTGAAACCAGGGCGTGTGATCAAGGTACTGCCGGAAGAGGAGAAAGGGCAGTGAGGGAGGTAAAGGGTGGCGGGCTGGCAAACGCCGGGTGAGTGGGCATTAGGGAGGTGGAGTGTGATGTGCCAGAAAGATGGAGATGTATGGAAGAGTACGAAGCCACACAGAAAGGTCCGGAGTGGAGGGACAGGGTTTTTGGGAAGGATGGAGGTAGTGAGTGGGCGCCTACATAAAAGGCCTCACACACTTCAGAGGATTCACACTCATTCCCAACAGCGGGGGTATAGCAGAAGAGAAGGGTACACAGAGCTGGTAGAGGCATCAAATATTATAACACAGAAAGCCTTCCTATCATTAAGTCTGCCACAAAATGCCTGCCCACCAGTGGCACAGAATGCCTGCCCATTAGTAACTTGCCGCATAGTGCCTGCCCATCAGTAAATTGCCACAGATTGCCTGAAACTCAGTAACTGTGTCTCAGAAAGTCTGCTCATCAGTAACTCTGCCACCGAATGCTGCCCAGCAGTACTGTACCAAGGAACGCCTGCCCATCAGCGACTGTGCCAGGAAAGGCCTGCCCAGAAAGTCTGTTTGTTAGTGCCCATTGATAACTGGCCATGGAATTCCTCCCCTTCAAGTAACTGCACCACAAGTTGCCTGCCCGTGAATAACTTTGTGACCCAATGCCTGGCCATCGGTTTCGTGCCATACCACTGCTAAGTTTGAGCTGGGGGTTTCTGGTGCTCGACACCGGCACTTAATTGTTACCACCTGCACTTATGACAGTCTGCCACGTGGTGGCACTGTCTGTCAATTTAGAGAGGAGCACAACAACAGTTATTTATGAATTCAATATACATTAAAAATTACTAATACCTACTGCTAAAGCCATTCTTATATCTTTGGGGCCTGGTACAGTCAGACTCGGCGCACTTGTAGCAGTGTGATGGTGAGTAGTTGTGTTTATACTGTTATTGGCATCGCTGACAGCGGCAATGGGCGTTGCAAGCTGCAGTGGCCTCCTGACAAGGCCTCTGGCACTTTTTTTTCTTCTTTTTTTTACAAATTAAGCATGTGCCACAGTATATCTGTGCTTTGGTAACGAGCTACCAAAAGTCTGCCCATTGACTACTGTACCACAGAAAGCCTGCGCGTGAATAACTGTCCACTGAATGTCTGTCTACCAGTATCTGTGGCACAGACTACATTAATAGAAGGCACTGTGGCACAATACCAGACATTCACTTCCTTGCCAGTTCCAGCGAGCAGGGGAGGCAACACTAAGTCTCCATTTACCTGTTTTCACAGGGATCAGATACGGTGCTAAAGTGCTTTGCATTTCCACAGCTAGTCTCTTACTTTCTGTGAAAAATAACTTGTCTGCCCTTGCCTAAAAAGAAGTCATCGGGTGTGGTTATTTCAATGTCATTTTAGCACAGATCCTGCATAACTGGCTCACAGTGGTCAAAAAGTACCCAAAATGAGTTTAGAAACCGCAACAGAGAGGGACAGTGACCCCCGTGTGATGCCCAGGGTAGAAGGCCCCAAATCAATCAAATTAGGAACAGCAGAATTCCGAAATAGGTGAAATTATATACTCATTTATTTATTTAGGTTTTAGGTCTCGCGTGGCGTTGCAGGGCAGAGCCCTGCTCCGCCCCGCGAGGGGTTTTGTAAGAGAGGACTTTCAGAAGAGGGCTTTAAGCCCCGCCCCTCATTCCCATTGGCTGGCGTCACCGTTTATGCTAAACGGTGGTCAGCCATTGGAAATTAGCTATCTATGTTGCCTCCCTTTGGCTTTTTGTGCCGGCCCACTTGGACTGGCTCTCCTGCTTTCCGTCTGTCGTAAACGATTTCTTATCTTTATGGGGCCATGTGTTTAAACACATGGCCCCATAAAGACAAGAGATCGCACGCGGTAAGGATTCGCTCTCGTTCTGTCTGCACCTTCGCTTTCTTTATTGTTCGTTTTCCTTCACTGTGTCCTCCTCTCCCCCCCCTCCCTTCATCGTTTGCTCTGGACCACGCCCGCTCTGTTCTCTCGTGCTCGATGGCGATAGCTTGTTTTTAACTTTGAAACTGAGCCCCCCGCCTAAAACGGCATCCTTCAAACCACCCTACGACGCGCGATAAATAGCTCATGGGGTCAATGCATTTTTCTCCGAGATCTGTGTAACCTGCAGTTTGTGAAGGGCCGACTCGGCCATGTATGCTTCCTAGGAGGGTCGGGAAAGCACCGTTAATGAGGGGGTTCCGTTAGCGGCGGACTGCAAAATAAGGACCCTCTCCCCACGGAAAATGTGATGAAGGCCCTGAGTCTCCATACCGCACACATATCCATTGGCCTCGGACTGGATGGAGGGCCGCTGACGCGTAGGGGCCCTCTCAGTGGTTGCCCGGCCCCCCTCCATCGCGTCGCTGGGGCTGCTAGCGCCCGCGTTACACCCCGCATCCCGTGTGTGCCATAACTCGAGTTGAGCATCACCACAGTTTCTACTCCCAGACATATCTCACCTTTCTTTTCTCATGAGTTCACCCTCTCCCTGTCCTCAGTCTTTCCTCACCGGCCCCTGCTGTCCTTTACACCTGTCCGTTCCTCGTCTTCACCCGTCCTCTCTCCCTCATTAGTATCTGCTCCCCATTTCACCCGTATTCTCACTCCCTTATCTCTTCCTGCTGTCCTTTTTATCACTCCAAAATCCATCTTTTGCTCATTCGTCTCTGCTCTCCTTTTATCCGTCTGCCCTCTCCCTCTCCCTCTTATTAGTCCGTGGGCTCTTTCACTCATCTGCTCTATTAGTTCGTCCTCTCCTTTCACCAGCCGACCACTCTCCGCTCACACATCCCCGCTCTGCCTCCCGCCTGTTGCCGCTCCCTCATTAGCCCCTTCTCTCTTTTAACCAGTCTGTCCCCAGTCAGTCAATCTACTCTCCAGTGAGTGCTCCCTGCTCGCTCCCCCTTTCATCCGCCTATCTACTCTCCCCGCTCTCCTCTTCACCCAGTCCTCTCCTGCTCACTAGCTCCCGTGAACCATTCCCCCGTCTGCCACCCTCCCCACGCTGGTATTTTGTATCCATTCACCATTCGACGCCCCCGACCCGCTGGTTTCACTCGCATCCGTCTGTCCTGCCTCTCCCTCATTGGTATCCGCTCTCCATTTCGTCCGTCTGTGCCCGCTCCCACACTGCCTCCTGCGCTTCTTTCAGCAGGCCGTCCCCACTCCACTCAGTGGTCCTCTGCTCACCTTTTCACCCGCCTCTCCCCGCTAGTCCGTGCTCCTCTTTTCATCAGTGGGCCTCTCTCCCATATCTAGTTGTAGTTCTCCATTGGCCAGTCTGCTCTCGCCGCACACCCCCCAAATTCGACCATCCTCCTGTTCGTCCGTCTGTCCTCTCTCCCTCGTTAATATCTGCCCGTCTGTCCCTCGCGCTCACCAGTGCCTGCACACTGCTCTCCTTTCCATCAGTCCATAATCTCCGTTCCTCGTCTGTCCCTCCTCTCTTTCTCCTCAGCTGGTCCCCTCTCCCTCATTAGTCCCCGCTCTCTCTTTTTTCGCCCATCTGTCTCCTGCTCCTCTCACTGGGTCGCGTTTTGCTTTCGACAGCCTGTCCTCTCTCCACGCACTCGTCCCTTCCCTCTCGTTTTCATTCGCCTCCCTCCCCCTCACTATGATCTGCTTATCTTTTCAGCCGCCGCCCCCTCTCCCTTACTGGCCCCTGCCCCCCTTCCACAAACTCGGTGGGTTAATGCACCTGTTGGAGCGCGCACGAGGGGAGTGAGCTATATATAGACAAGGACACACACAGTGCGGCCGTTGACGCGTTTGGGTGGAAAGGAGGGAGGGGAAGCTTATCGCGGGTTTGGCAAGTACATAGATGGTCTCCGACAAAATACATTTCAGGACCTGTTTGTATTTCAACAACAAAAATGCAGATATTTTAAAACTAGTGAAGTCTTGCAAGGTCCCTTAAATCGTGGAAAAAAAATTAAAATTGGGACAGTGCATTTCGAGACCAACTTGCGCCCAACCAGCTAAAAGAGAGCAACAACTCAGTGGGTTCATGCGCTGCCACGTCGAACCGTATGGTCATGGAATTAATTGATTCATAAACCACTAGCCTTGGGCCGCCTCAAGGCACTTTCGGCAGACGAGGGGGCAGTCGTGGGTAGTGAAAGAGGCACGTTTTGAATGCCCGCAGTGGTGCCTTCTGCTCTAGTGCTACTCGGCGTTGTCTTCCAAGCCTCCTAAAATCAGACCACCACGGGAAATGGTTAATCTCTCAGGCGCCCTTTGCTGTTGGAAATGAGAGGATGTGGTATAACGACCAGAGCTGCCACTTTGGACCTGTGGAACCGAGTTCGAGTCTCGGGGTCGGCTCAACATCCTGTGATCCTGGGCAAATCACTTAATCGTCCCATTCCTATATATGTGTGTCTTTCTGTAACGTAACTGGTGCTCATGTAGAGCGCTCCCTACCTCGGGTCGAGTTTGCGCTACATAAAAACTGCAAAAAGAAATTCTAGTCGACTAGTTACATATGGTTTCTATTGGACACAGTTGCTTCCTGGCTTTAGGGTGCTTGGGGCAAGCGCTCGACTACTTAGAAGGAGTCCCAGTTGTACCTTGGAATGTGTTTGTGGCACATGGTGGTGTCTGTCGGGGTTTTAATTCGAAGAGCACAGGCATATGGTCAAATGTACATATAAATGCTGCAGCTGAAACCAGTTGTAAATTGTCCGGCCGATTTTTCCTCCAGGGATGCCCCATATTAGACAAACGGAACACAAGCGACGCCGCAGTGGCCTGTGATCTTTTGAGAACACCGTATTGACCGACTAGAGAAATGAGGCAGCGCGGTGGGTTGACGTGCCGGCTGCCGAGTGGCATGTCACACATATTAGCCATGGTGAGCTTGGCTCAACCTTTCATCCTCATCAGGGATAGGCTCAGTAATTTGGGCAGTAGTAATAACCGATGCTCATAGTGCCACAGAGCCATAAGCATGTGAAATAAAGAAGCAAGCTATATATATATTTAAACGTTAACCACGGACAGATGTCTAGTGAAAAGTGGAAATGTGTGGAAACAATATCCCCCACCTGTGAAAAAACGAAGAGCGCGTGCCCACCTAATGTAAAAGTGGAGACTCCACCCAGTAGCCGAGCCAGTGTGTCATAGACTCCAATAAAGGAAAATAATGCCCCCCCACCCTCTGCGGTTTCGGGGCGCTGCACATTAAATGCCCCGCGCTACTATCAATGCTTGAATGCAGATGCTCACGCACCAAACTAGAATATTCAAAAGTAAACTATTGCCTCCATCGCTGCCTTAAAACAAAGCACATGGTTTATTTCTCGTTTGCCTCACGACCGTGACAACAGGCAGGCTGGTACCGCCGCCGCTCATTCCTTGCACAGTTTGCCTCTGCTTCGCTGTAATAATAATGTGCTGAATGATGGGGCGAGAGGTTGCCGACTGACTGCTGCTCACTAGCTTCTGTTCCCACAGTTGCCTCTTTGTTGCCAAGCATTAAAAATGCAATAGGTCTCGCCTTTCATTAAGTTAAAGCTATTTGCCTTGCTATACAATACCATTAGCAAAGCAAATGGCTTTAACTTAATCAAAGGCGAGACCTATTGCATTTTCAATGCTTGTTATTGCATGCAAACCAGGCCAAAGAGTTGGCAGTAGAGGGTGAACTTAAGGTCCATCGCCCCCAATACACTGCCAGACCTCTGCATCAGCTCTGCTACATCTGACTTACCAGAACCATGTACTCCCCCGTGATAAGTGTATTTTATTTCAGAAGAAAGCAAATCCAATTAATAAATAAATAAATGTAGAACAGGGTCTTTGCAAGGGGTCAAACCCATAGCCCAAAACATGTGGGACACAGGTACAAGATGATAATAAGGCTGACAGGCCAGGCCTAGTACCCTTCTCTGTGGTATGAGGGGGGACACAAGAGTGCCCAGAAGATGTTCTTCATGTAAGACACATGTGACAGTAAGACTGGCAGGCCAGGACAAGCACTCTTTTATAAGGTATGACGGTAACACAAGGCTGCCCACCATGTGTTTTTAGTGTAAGACCCAGGTTCGACATGGCAATAAGGATGCCAGACCAGGCCCAGAACCCTTCTCTGTGGTATGCTTGGGACATCCCACTGCCCGGAAGGTGTTCTCAATGGAAGACATAAGTACAGGACAATGCCCAGCTCCCTTCTCTGGTATGAAGGTGACCCTCGACAGTTCGAAAGGTGCTCTTAATGCAAGACACGGGGACAACATCACCTTCAGGGAGACACGCCAAGACACTTTCTTGTCAAGGCTGCACTTCTATGCAGGCCAGGAATTGGCCCTGTGTGCCTGGAAGACATGAAGCGCATCACAAAAGGTTCAAGCACTTCTTATATGGGGTGCTATGTACAGCTGTGGCGTACAGCTCTGACTGAACACAACTCTTTCAGTACGGCCATTGGCAGCTAGCTTCAATAAAAAATGGTGCAGCGCGAAGGCGCTCGACTCACTATATATGCGGAGCTGGAGCACGACCAGTGAGGCACTTCTCCTTTCCACGAGCAGGAAAAGGAAGGACTTCCTTCCTACTGGTAGAACGGAACTCCAACCAATCCTGGAGCTGCTTTCATGCTGTGAAAGCAGCTCCAGGATTGGTGGGAGCAGGCTCACCCAGCGCTCATTTTGAGGCTGAGGGCCTGTGCTGGCAATCCCCAGACTGTTTCACAGCATTTGGATTGCTGGGTCTACAGTGCGCATGTCAGGCTTGCCGTCGCAAAACGGCCGGCCAATCCCACATGCACACTGTAGGCCAGTGCTGCCATCCTTCATTTGCAGGACTCAGCCCCACCCCCACCCTCGCACTGTACACAGCGAGGGCCGGTGCAGTGGCAAATAAATAAAATGGCATTGACATGCCATTTTCTTGATTTGTATTTGCCTGTTGTGCTTGCAGCAGGCGGGGCGCCGCTCCTCCGGTCCTCAGGAGCAGCCGCCCCTGAGTACGGCGCCCGTGTGCCAAGAGGTAGATGTGCAATACACCTGCCAGAAAAAATCAATCATCAGAAATAATCAGGCCAACAGAAAAGCGATAAACCGCCCATTTGTTAAGACCCCCGCCCCATGGCACGGTCACTCAGTCCAGCCACAGGTCAACAGTGGTACTTGTGATGCTGAGTTGTAGGAAAATCCCCAAATGCAGGCTCGTGTTTTTGTGTTTCTGGCTGTTCCTTACATGCAGCAGAACATCAGTATAGTTCCAGGTCTGTGCCAAGATGTGAGGGGGCGCCCTTCCTCCACACAAGGACACTCACCTAAGCAGATTATCTGCCTTCTGGTCCATTTACCTCTTGGTTCAGAAATAAGCTTTGCTAATAAAGGCCTCGGTGTCAGATGAACCCAAATACAATATTGTTGTGTAATGAACGTAATTCAATGAATGTGGCTTAACAGCGTCAGAGCCGGCTGTCTGCCCACGCCAGAGCCAGATGTTGTGTCCAATGTTCTTGGAGACCTTGAGCAAACATAGGAAGGGGACTTCCCTTGCATCCGAGGCCCGTGCCCAAGACATATCTATGCATCATAAGGGCCTCTAGCAGGCACCTTATATGGCATCAGTAAGGCCGCAGGGGTTAAATGTAACATAAATACATACATAAACAAACATAAAAACAAGTTTCTCCAAAATATTCACAAATCGTTTTTGAGGACCAGCTACATACCAAAAAAAAAGATTTAAAAACAATTGTCTTCTGCTCCATGGAAAATCATCTATACCTATATTTTAATGTTATAGTTTATTTATAGACGAAAATAGACTTACATAAAACACTGTTATAACACACGTTCATTCCATAACGTGTATTTGTAAAGCACATGTTCGCTTGGGACGGGCAGAATTTTTAATTTATTTGGAGGAATTTAGTAATTCCGCTGCACTGACAGCGGAATTAGTCAGCATTGTAACTGGTTTTTTAAACAGGACTGGAAGAGGAAGCAGTCCCTCTATTTTTAAAAACCACTGTAGATTAAACTTTAATCTGCAGTGGTTTAAACATACAGGGACTGACTGCCCCCTCATCCAGCCCTGTTTAAACCACTGCAGCGCAGTGCATACACCTCGGTGTTCTTACATTAATTAGTATGTAAATGCGTCAAAGGGTATGTTATGTTATGTTACTTTAATTTGTAATGCGCGCGGATACTCTCGAGTGTCCTGGCGCGAAGCCATGAGGGGCGGAGGTGTGGATTTAAACAAAAAGGTATGTTTTCAGATTTTTCCTGAAAACTACTGGGTCCTGAATGCTGCGTAAGGCAAGGGGAAGGGCGTTCCAAGCAACAGCAGCCTTCTGAGCCAAAGACCTACCTCCAAGCCTCTGGTATTTAAATCGAGGTACCTGGGCGAGGCGAAGGGCCATAGAGCGCAAATGTCTGGAGGGAGCATAGAAGGAGAATCGTTTTTGCAAATAAGTAGGGCCGAGGTCATGAAGAGCACGATGGGCCAAAACCAGCAATTTGAACCTCACCCGTTCAGCCACAGGAAGCCAGTGTAGTGAACGCAGGTGATGTTGCACGCTATTCCTGACGGAGATGCCCAGAAGCAGTCTGGCTGCCGCATTTTGGACCACCTGGAGCTTTTTCAACCAGTAGCCCGGAATGCCAATGTAAAAGGCATTGGCATAGTCCAGCCGGGACAGAATGAGTGCACAGATAACCGTTTCTCTCGCTGCCTGGGGAAGGAGAGGAAAGAACTTCCTTAGGGTTTTGAGAAGACCAAAACAATTGCCGGCCAACTTCTTGATATGAGTCGAGAAGGAAAGGCTCTCATCGAACCACACCCCCAGATTCTTGGCGGGCTTCCCTGTAGAGGTGGGCAAGGGGAACTCAGGTGGCCAGAGAGATTCCCGGAAGTTGGGAGGAAATTTTCCAAAGAGGAGAATCGCCGACTTCTCTTCGTTGCACTTGAGTTGCGCAGCCGCTAGCCATTTAAAGATGGAAGAGAGACAGTGGTGAACAGAGGAGACTGAATCCATGCGTTTGTCCCAGGTAAAGAGCAGATGGGTGTCATCGGCGTAGGCCATCACCTTGGCCCCCAGGCCCTCGGCCAGATAAACTAGAGGTGTAACATAAATGTTAAAGAGAAGAGGACTAAGGGAGGACCTCTGCGGGACCCCCGTAGTCACTGGCTGAAGAGAGGAGGAGGAAGGTGAAAGCCAAATCTGCTGGGCCCGTCCTTCCAGGAAGGACCTAAGCCAGCCACAGGCGATACCCGACACTCCAATCCTGGCAAGTCGCGCAACGAGTAGAGAATGCGGGACCGTGTCGAACGCCGCCGAGAGGTCAAGCAAAATTAATGCTGCCCTCTCGCCGGCGTCCAAACACTCCTGGATAGCCTCCACGACCTCAACCAGGACAGATTCGGTGCTATGGGAAGCCCGGAACCCTGACTGGGCCGGATGCAGAAGGCCCTCCCTCTCAACAAACTCAGTGAGTTGTTTATTCACAACCTTCTCACACACCTTGGCCAGACCAGGTAAGAGGGAAATGGGACGGTAGTTCCCTGGGTTGAGGGGGTCTAGCGACGGCTTTTTTAAAAGAGGCAGAATCTTGGCTTGCTTCCAGGCCACTGGGACACTAGCTACCTGGAGGGACATATTGATAATGCCGTTCACTTCTGCGTTAATAGTCTCTGTCGCTGCTGCTAGCAATCTAGCAGGGCAGGGGTCTGAGGGCGAGCTAGACTTTAAACTCTTAAGAGTTTTAAGGGAGTCAGGCAGATCCACAGGCTTAAATACACGCAAATAATGTTCAGGGTCAGCTGGTGGAGACACAGAAATTACCTCAGTACCATTGTCACAGGGAGAGAAAGCCGTCTGAATAGTGCTAATCTTATCCCAAAAAAAGTTAGAAAGAGTATCGCACCAGGTAACTGAGGATGAAGACACGCAAGTTTGAGCTGAAGGCGACGTAAAGCTCTGAACAATAGCAAAAATGTCTTTAGCGTTGTTTTTAGCAGAGTCAATACGACTTGAATAGAATTGTCTTTTGTCCTGAGTTATGGCCTCATAATAAATTTTTTGCTTTAGTCTGAGCTTCAGCTTGGCTGCAGGGCAATATTCGCTGCGACGCCACGCACACTCAAGAATCTTGCATTCATGTTTGAGTGCTTTAAGGTCAGGGCTGAACCAAGGTTTAGAGGGAGATTCCATAGACAGCCTAGGAGAGCGATGCGGGGCTAGCGAGTGTACTGCATTCGAGACCCAGCTGGAAAATCCAGCAAGTCGGCCCTCAAGATCGCCCGAGAGGATAGGCCTAGAAGCTTCCAGGGCCTGGTTAAACGCAAATGGGGCAATTTTACCAAAAGCTGGTTTGCCATATGATCGCGTTAAGGGCTCGGCGTTAGAAACTTCCCACGAGAAGTATGTTAAAAAGTGGGCAGACCAAGGAACCGGGCACGGATCTCTTAACAAGATGGAAAAGTTGGTGCAAATTGGGTCCATTATATGGCCAGCCTGATGTGTAGGGAGCCTAACCCGCTGATCGAGATGGGCCAGATGTAATATATCCAGGAAATCACGCGAGTCCTTCGCCTCAGCCTGATCAAGATGGATATTAAGATCCACTAGGGCACTGCAGTGCATACCCCTCTGTGCCCTTACAATCTGTGACCATAAGCTCAAAAGCTGATTCCTCGACTGGATGCACTGGTGCACAGAACCACCAGATCAGGCTCATTATACAATATGATAATTGCAGCCAAATAAAATAATACTGGCTACTTTCAATATAAGATTACATATTTGTAGAATTAAATCTGGCAATTACAATAAATCAACATATTTCATAAAAATGTGAAGTAAATAATAATTAACTTCAGCACATGTTTTAGGACCATCATTACAGAGATATTCACAAGCAGATAAATGTGCATATACACAACTCTAATTTAAAGTCTCCTCTGCTATAGAAAGACCTTATACATTCATTAATTCACATTGCACTGTAGACCTGAATGGTAAAAGAGCACCCCCTCCAGGCAGAACCCTGTAACTACTGCCTAATAAAATACGCAGCTGCTCACAGGAGGTACCAAATACCTACTATGTGGGCTTTCCCAAAATGTGAATGACACTTCCAAACATGCAATGGCGAAAGGGGGCTGACCCAAATCCACTGTATATATTTTTTGGGTGTTGATGATGAGCTGTGGCTCACAGCTAAAGCTATCTCTAAGACAGACCTAAATATTGTGGGATTGCTACTTTTTACATCTAATAAGGGCCGTACGGTACATGTTTTGTGGCACTGAGCGCCAAACAATGTGGCATGTAGCCAGCCGCGGCTGCTCCTGTGAAGCAGTAGTGGGGCGGGGAGGGGGAAAGGGTGGAGAAAAAAGAAATTAAAAAAGTTTACTTACCTCTCGGACGGCTGGACGGCCGGCTGCCGCCTCTCTTCCGTCCTCTTCCTGGCTTCTGTCCGAACAGGAAGCAGGATAGGGTCCCCTAAGCCAATCAAAACGCTGCAATGCAGCATTGTGATTGATCTGAGCCCTGTGGTTTGTGCTCAGATGGGGAATGGGTGCCTGGGCCGTTCTCCACCCAGGCTGTAATGCAGCCTGGTGGGGGACATGCAAAGTGCACATGAATGTTTGGCCGGCCCCAGAGGGCTGACCAAACATTCATGCGCACTTAGGAGGGTGCCACCACTCCTCCCCGCTGCGCAGCCTAGCCCCGCCCCACAATACGGCCCCAGCACAGAAAAATAAAATGATAATAACATTGTGTTATTTTCATTTTACTTTTACTTTTTTGCCGTGCTGAAAGGCAGTGGGGCGACACTCCTCCGCCTTAACTGAGGAGCCGCCCCTGCATGTAGCATGTGGCAGTGTCATAACTTTGCGATTGCTGAGTACTTGTTTGTGGCCGCTGAATTGAGGCTTAAGCTTTCACATTTCAAGCAGCGCCAAGGTGGATTATTTGATGAGATGATGTTGCAGTGTTTCTCCGTGAAGGCGACAGTGTGAACACTTTGACATTCCCACGTGTAAAAACAAGTGGATTAAATAAGTATGACTTCTGCCCTTTTATATGAAAAAAATAATAAAAATGCACATTCACTTCCCTTTCAGGCTCGCAGGGCCTCATCTCTTTCCTCACTGGTGGAAGAGGGCAATTCCCCATTGACTCGCGTCACCCTGTGGCTCAACGGTCTAGTGACATCAAGAAGGGGAAATATAGTAACCATCGGCGGAAACAGGCAAAAAAGATGCCTCAATGCGACATTTATTCATTTTACGCACATAGTTCAGTGGCACCGTGGCACAGCAAGCATTTCCTGGGCCCTAATGCTAGCAAAGATGATGGCCCCTCCCCCTTTTTTATAATAGTAAAACAATCTATAATTGGGGCGCAGAGGGACCCTCACAGCCTTAGGCCACGGTGCCACTGCACCTACTGTACCATAGATAGCTACGCCGCTGCACTGGCATCAGCAATCACTCGAGGGATTGGTGTCCTGGTCGGTGATTGGATCAGATCCAGTAACACAGTGACTAAAGAGGTCTGTAGGGAATATCCGGACAGCGGCTCTGTGGGCTGCTTTCTTTTCCTGGGGGACTATATGGAGCATCTGGCATGGCTGCCTGCATTTAGTGCACTCAGTGGGCTGCACCACTGTCACTACTGGGTGGGCCTTAGAGAGACCCGCCTCACCAGGCGCTGTATCCTTCCACTACAAGCTGAGCCCTGCAGCCCAGGTAAGGATAAGAGAACCCACTGTTCAAGCAGAAACAACAGCACAAGGCTTCCCTACACTGCTTAATTTGAAACAAAATAAGTGCCAGGACCCTCGTCAGGAGGCCACCACAGCTTGCACCACCCATTATCACTAACAGCGCTGCCAATGACAGTACCTACACAACTACTAACCATCACACTGCTACAAGTGTGACATTTCAGACTGTTCGAGGCCCGCAAAGCTATAAGAATGGCTGGGGCGGCTGGTATTACTTGTTTTTAATGTATGTTGAATTCATAAACAACTACTGTTCTGCTTATCTTTTAATTACACAAACAGCGCCACCATATGGCAGCTGTCATAAGCGCCAGTGTTGACAATTAAGTGCCAGTGCTGCGCACCGGAAACAACCAGCTCAAATTAAGCACTGGTTTCCCACAGAGGCCATAGTGTCACTCAACACTTTCCAAACAGGCGCTCCCGCATGGTAGAGGATCACGCCCTCCCCTGCCAATGCGTCAGCGGTACAAAGTGCTGTACAATCCTGGTTGGTTAGCTCAGTTAGCCTATGGGCCTAGTGCAGGGGGTTGTGTGCAGTCCACAGGGAACAAGATTCAATCCAGCTAAGGTAGAACAGCGGGTTAGGTGCCTTCTGCAATGATCTCTGTCTCACCTGCAATGTATGTGTGTGTGAGAAAGAGAGCTCGACAGATGTCCACGGGTCAAACTACAAATCCTAGAAGGGCAGACTAAGCGTTTCCATCCAACCACAGTTGATAAAATAAGTGTTATACTGCTGGCTGATGCAACTCTTATCATTCAAGAGGCAATTCCGGGTTCGGCTGTGACGACGTTTTCAAACTGATCTGCCCAATAATGTCGTCAATCAAAATGTCCAGCTGTGCAGAAGAAAAAAGTGCTGGAAATTAAAACAAGTAATATCAAAGCCCTCCCTGTTCTGCCCTCACCCTAGACTCATGTTGTAGTGTTTCTTGTCAGAACAAGAATATGCATTTCAGTGCCCCTCAGAAACCAGGAGCAGTTCTTGCACTCCGTTTTACAAAGGTGCGAAACAACCGAAGTGACCAGGCCCCAGGAGGAAAAGCAAACCTGTTAATTTAGGCGTTGACACCCACATTTACTTTTGTTAACTTTTACTAGATTTAAATGCCTGTAAAAATTCCCTGCACCACTCTCCCACAGAAGGGTGGTAGGACGGACCATATGCCCAGCTATCTCTCACTACGCTCCAAGCACTAGGGCAGTGGTCTTCACACTTTTTAATGCTGCACCCCCACCCCCCCAGTGGAAAAAATAATCAACGGGCCCCCTCAGAATTTTTCACAATTATTCTATTAAATTGACAATGTTTAACTATGCCTAGGCTTATTTAAACATTGCAGTGAAGTTCTGTTACCATTTTAAAAATGCAATCAAATGCATGTTTTCCAAACATGCTATTCTGGTCAGGCAGGCCTTACTAACATGTAAAAGTATCCACAGTGTGATTATTAGACATGGGAGTCCCTTCCGACACCTTCTTCCAGCCATAGTGTGAGTGAGTACTATCTCGAAAAGAGTGAGTACTATCTCGATATGAGCCAAAAACAGAAGAATTGCGTTCATGCACAAACTTGTCTGGGGAATTGAAGATTGAATCAAGAGATCATGTGAGACAGACTCCTCTGATATTTCTTCTAATTTGGAAGTGACGTCTTTACTTCCAATTAAACTTCACATTTAATGCTACACACAGCCAATTCTTTATCTGCGAAACACTTCAGACAATGCTTCGGTTAAGGCCTTTCTATTTGTAGTGACAAAAAATGAATAATTATTTGTAAAAAGGGAGCCAGGAATTAAAAGTCTCACGACTGTGATGTGTTTAAAATAAAACTTCAAGCTGTGCAGGCCCTTGAGGGTCTTCCGGTGTTCATACTGTGACTCCCAAACATCTGATGGCCTCTTCTGCATTTGATAGATTATGGCCACCTGGAGACTCACCCACTGACTGACATTTTTCTTTTGATATGGAAGTTATTTAGTCATAAAATGTTAAAGGGATCGTTTCATAATATAGCCTTATAGCCCGTCGTAGCGGGCTATACCGGCTATTAAAGGCCCGCTCCGCGTTAAAGGCCGAGCCGAAGGCGAGGGACTATAACAAGGTAGCGGGACTTTAATAGCTGGTATAGCCCTGCTACGAAGGGCTATAAGGCTATTAGAACATTCTGCCACTAGAGGGCAGAATGTTCTCACAAATAAAACAAAGGCGTCTCGAAGCTGGAGGGGATTTAAATCCCCTCGAGCTCCGAGAGGCCTTTGTAAGACAGTGGAATGTTGCTCTGGGGGCCTTTACCGGCCCGTAGAAGCAGGGAGAACTCCATTGTCTACAATGGAGCTCCCAACATTCCAATGTTCTAATAGGGTTTACAACCAAAACAGACATCATCAAACAAAGACACATTCTGGAACCCCCTATTATTAGTCAATGTTTATGATCGAAGCTTCGGTAAGAGGACAAACGTTTTACTTTGCTGGCTGCCCCCTTGAAGCCTCAGCTGGAAATATTTAGGGCCTGATTTAGATCTTGGCGGACGGGTTACTCCGTCACAGCGTCTGCCGAAATATAAATGCCATTATATCCTATGGGATTTATATTTCAGCAGACAGGATATCCGTCACCGTTGTGACGGAGTAACCCGTCCGCCAAGATCTAAATCAGGCCCTTAGACTTTGAAGATCTTCGGTTTTTATGGCCTGCTCTCTAACGAGGTCCATGCAGGTCAGGACCTAGAGTAGGATTAAGAGTCCTGACCTCACTTGATGCCACTTACCGCTCGGAGGTTGGGTCGGAGCAGTTCATGGGGTACTTGAGCTCGATGAGGGTGCCATCCTTGTCCTGCAGGCTCCTATACTCCTTTGTGTAGAACTCCAGCAGCTCGGAGACGGTGGCAAACTTCTTGCCACCATACAGGTCATAATAGTCCCCCGTGTTCTGGATGCGTATGTGGGTGACTGTGTCGCCCACCCTGGGAGGGGAAAGGAAAGGGTTAGTGGGGAAAGGATATAGCAACAGGGGAGGGACTTCACAGGAGAGGGTCTCATTCCTCACCTCACAGACAAGGAATAGTCACCCTGTGTTTTCCGGCTTGGCCTGACGAGGAAGCTGCCATGGACCCCTCGGCTCTTCAGGAGCGCCTCAGCATCCAGGCCGCTGATGTCGCGATGAAACCACCTGGACACAAAGAGACAAGAGGATCAGAGCTTCCAAAAATAAACACTGTATAATTTACAAAGCACTTCTACCAAGTTTGTTTTTGCTATGCTGTTTGCTATACAACAGAAATTTAAATAACTAGACAGGCATTGAAGTGGTTCATTCATTTATTTTTTTGACATTTTGCACACCAGGGGTACTATTTGTAGGGTTCCAATCATGCTCTGCTGTACCCCCACGATTCTTACCTATACAGCAACTTTTTTGACATGAGCAGAGAGGGGTTGGTGGTGTGTGGTTTTGCCTGCCCTCGTTGGCTTCAGTTCTAAGAACAACTTGCACAATAAAGTGCAGCCACCTTGTGTGAGGCAAGCCTGACATGTTGCACCTGTAGTATCTGCTTTAAACCTGTTGCCTCTGTTACAATGTGTCTTTGTTAATGTGGCCCCAGGCAGATCTAACATGTTAGAAACAGAACTTCACATATGTAAACATGTATTTTTATATCTTTGCAGTGGCAGATCCAAACTTTGTCAAGGTTTTGAACCCTTCCTAATATTATGTTTGATCTTCTGAATATGAGATTGGATTTTTGTACACTTCATTCACAGGAAAGTTAAGTGGAGGGCCTAAATATAATATTTTGTCCAACCAATAGAGTGTCTGTCCAGAAAGAGTGGCGAGGATTGTTATTCTAATTTCATGGAAACTTGCGGCAGAGCAGGTTTTTACTCTTATAACCTTACTTAACTATAATGGCAGTTTAACCTTTGTTTTTTCAGTGAATTTCTGGAGATTTCTGATCATATTCGTGCACTAAGATAACTTTAACTCGCGCCCCTGCCATGCACAGTTTCCTCATCAATAATTGCAACACACAGCCTTTGCACACTATAGAGGTCTTTGTGGCGAGGCCAGTCCCTCACCTAACCCTACTATGCACAGCCTATGCCGCGCTAAAGGTCATGCACAGTGCAGAGTCAGTTGTCCGCAGAGGAATTTGACGCAGGGCCAACCTCCATGTGCGCACAGCCAAAGGCCATTCTGTGGTGCAGGGTCGGACGCCTGTGGGCCTTGGCTAGGCCCTGCGGCCAACCTCATGCCGCATATGGCCAAAGGCCCTGCACGGCGGGGGTCGGTTTCTCACGTTGAGTTGACATACTAATGAAATATCTTATTTACCTGATATAACTATAGCTGGTAAATTTCAGTGTGCTTTTTTAGTTGAAAATGTCACATTTCAACATACATTGTAACCTATGTATAATGTGACTTTAACCTTGGGGTTTTTCAGTGAATTTCCGAAGTTTTTGTTTAATGTAAAGTAAGATATTTTTACCATACCTAAATATAACATTATTTTAACCCTTTAACCCTTCTTTTTTCAGTGAATATATATATATATATATATTCACTGAAAAATGATATAATATATATATATACATACATATACATATATATATACATATGGGGAGAGGAGTTGGCCAAACGGCTAGGGCGGTCGACCTCGAATCTGGTGCTATGTAAAGCGCTCTGATACCCGATACCTTCGGGTCAAGTTTGCGCTATATAAAACTCCGTAAAAAAAAAAAAGAAAATATATATGTCAAAACAAAACCCTTTCAGGCATAGAGTGATGAATAAATTATGCAAAAAAAGAAGCAGCGAACTCTGGGTAGTTCTCAAGTTTAGGTGGAAAGCAGCTCCAGTAAGAACACTCTCAACACCAGCGACACTCTAAATTTGCTCACCTCAAATGTCTGCTTTTCTATCAAAGTTTTTAAGCATAGGATTAGCGCAGTGCTATCCACGCCGAGATAGAAAGGGACAAAGTCTTTTGCCATTTTTACAGCAAAGTCTTTAAGCATAGGATTAGCACAGTGCTATCCCTGCCGAGCTGTAAAATGGCCAAAGCCTTTTACCATTCCAGGCACAGTATTACAGCTTTGGATTGGTAAAATACCATCCAAGCCAGCTTGAAATGAATAAAAGCAACCACTGACACGTGTTTCACTCTCATTAGAGTTCTTTAGAGAGCTATAGCTTTGTCCAGACACAAGGGAGCACCCAGTATAAGTCAAAACAAAACCTTTTCAGGCATAGAGTGACGAATAAATTATGCAAAAACAGAAGCAGAGACCTCTGGGTAGTTCTCAAGTTTAGGTGGAAAGCAGCTCCAGTAAGAACACTCTCAACACCAGCGACACTCTCAATTTGCTCATCTAACTTGAGAACTACCCAGAGTTCTCTGCTTCTGTTTTTGCATAATTTATTTGTCACTCTATGCCTGAAAGGGTTTTGTTTTGACTTATACTGGGTGCTCCCTTGTGTCTGGACAAAGCTATATCTCTCTGAAGAGCTCTAATGAGAGCAAAACACGTGGCAGGTGTTGCTTTTATTCATTTCTGGTTGGTTTTGATGGTATTTTGCCAATCCAAAGCTGTAATACTGTGCCTGGAGTGGTAAAAGGCTTTGGCCATTTTACAGCTCGGCAGGGATAGCACTGCGCTAATCCTATGTTTAAAGACTTTGTTGTAAAAATGGCAAAAGACTTTGTCACTTTCTATCTCGGCGTGGATAGCACTGCGCTAATCCTATGCTTAAAAACTTTGATAGAATAGCAGACATTTGAGGTGAGCAAATTTAGAGTGTCGCTGGTGTTGAGTGTTCTTACTGGAGCTGCTTTCCACCTAAACTTGAGAACTACCCAGAGTTCTCCGCTTCTGTTTTTGTATATATATATATGTATATATATATATATATATATATATATATATGTATATATATATATATATATGTATATATATATATATATATATGTATATATATATATATATATATGTATATATATATATATATATATATGTATATATATATATATATATATGTATATATATATATATATATGTATGTATATATATATATATATATATAGTGATATATATATTACCGTTGATCAGGGATGAGAGGGCATCATGACTCACTCAAGATTCCTCCCCGCACTCAACATTGGTAATAAATAGCATATTAAACTCTGCACAACAACATACATACTAATACTACATATGCAAATGCATAGATCTGCAGCAAAATAATTCCATGGCATAAATCATGAATATAGATGCGTAGTGTGTGACATGATGTTCATTACCGCTGTCGCAGGATGAGCATCATGACTTCTTCTCTCATGTGCCATGGCCACACTCAACAATGGTACTACATTTCTCATCAAACCTGTGTTTAGTCACAAACACGCAGAGAAAAATTCCTTCAGTACAGATATACAGCTTATCAGCATAAAACAGCATCAGAAAGTTTCCTGCTTCCAACAGGCAGCATCTTCTATTGACACACCCCAGTGTATATATTTTTTAAGGGTTTCACTAATCCTTAACTGTCACCAGTTGGCCACTGCAGAACACGTGTAATTCAGTGTATGAACAAGATACAGAGGGAAACTTTTCTGCAGTCAGAATAGTCGTGAAGTTGGGATGGTTATGTCATGAAATGGTAGATTTTAGATGCATGAATCAACATTTCTGGCCCGATTTAGAGTATGAAGGATAGAGTAAATAAGGGTGGTGGCAGACTTTACGTCTGCCACGATGCCTGTGCTCCACCTGCCAAATTGGGAGTCCACTGCCAACCAGGCAGTGAACTCTATGGATGTGTATGAACCACCATCACGCCGGTTCATATACAGCTGTTGAAAAGTTTGGTGTGCGTCCTTCTTTGGTGATGGGCACTTACACCAAACCTTTGAAAGTTTTACATTTTCCAAAAATAAACTCCCATAGTAGGAGTTTGTTTTTGAAAAATGTGAAAAACGAATTGACCCTGCAATGGGAATTTTTGCTCCTATCGTGTGGGGGTATTTTTTAAAACATTTTAACTGGTAACAGACAGTAAAAAAAGCCATCCTACCACCCACTCTTAATTGGGTGGACGGTTTGATGGCTTACCTCTGACAGCCCGTACACTGTGGGGCCGTTGGAGGAATATGTCGGCGATGGAGCCGGAGCAGACTCTGTTGATCCAACCTGTTACATTATGTTGATCCAACCATAAATCAGGTGGGCAGACCAAGAGTTTGGCTAAGAGATTAGTCCATAGATGTTGCAACGGAGTTCCATCTCATCCAAACTATAAATTGGGTCGTAGTAAGGAAGTAAAGCAGTAGGAGGGAGCATGAGAATTAGGAGGAAAACAGGAGAAGAGAGAGAGGGTAGGGTTAGAGGCACCTACTGACATCACACCTACACCACGGTCACTTTACTTAAAAACTTCTTCAAAAGGTTCACTTTTCAGGTGCTTTTTGAGGGTAAAATAGTTTTGTTTGTGATCTATGGAGGGGGGTTAAAGCCATTTTAGAATTTCCGACCTTGGGATCCACATTTACACCCCAACTTCTCTTCTTCTGTTGGGTAATATATTGATCTCATCTAACATTAGATAAAATGTTGACAATAATCTTATCAGAGGTGGGTGAGCCTTTTAAAACTCGAGCCAGGCTTGAGCCTGAAGCGTGGTACTGGGTCAGCTCGAGGTCCCTGCCCATAACAAGTCGAGCATTCATGTGGCTTCTGCCTGTCAACCTTGCTCTACCCTCATGCACAAAGAGGTAAAACAAAGCATTAACATTTGAGTTAAAAAGGTGAAAAAAATAGACACCCATCCACTGGTGCTATTACATGTTAGCACGGCAAATACCAAGGCTGTGCAGTTTTCAATCAACCTCATGGCTCCTTAGTCGACTACCAGACATTCCCTGCCACCTTATCTCATTCTTGCAGGTTCCTGCTTTTTCCCCTAGTGAAGTTTTTTCCCACGTTCTCCTTGTTTCCCCTATGTGTGTTTTTCCTTCTCTTGCTTTCAGGGAATGTCTGATGAAGAAAAATAAGTGCTGGTGGCCCCACCGGCTCAAATAAAGCATTGGCTCACTCAAATTTGATGTTGCCTGAAAACCAATGTCAGCCTCATCCCTTTAAGCCATACTCAAGCGATACTTAGTGCATCTGCAAAAACACAAATTGTGAAAACACAAAAGATTTAGAAGGGCCCTAGCTATCTGGGTACTTTAGGGTCTGTACTTCTCTACATCTGCTGGGTAATATATTGATCCTATCTAACATAGGAGTTTCTGGTATGCTATGAAGGCTTGTTTGAACTAGCTGATACAGGTTCTTGCACTTTAGAACTTCCTGGAATTGTTTATATCATTAGTACACAAGTAACAAATATTACTACAAAGCAGAAGACCATAAGGCAAAACCAACAATTAGAGAAACAAAAGCAGAAAGCATTGGCAAAGCCAACAGGTCTCACCTCTGGGACCTACTGCCTTTGCTGTGCAGCATGGCCAAAAGAAAAACAACAACAAAAACTGATAAAACAAAAATGCTGCCATAGCAGCGGCATGATTTTGTATGTGAGTGCGTGCGTTGACTTGTGCTCATAAAATGAGTCGTTATGCATGCGTGCCTACAAAATGAAGCTGCTTTTCATTTACGGATACGAGATGGTAACATAAGGGAAAAAGCAAAACGGACCTTGGGGGTGAGTTTTTGCTGTGGTTAGGAGGGGAAGCACACGCGTGAGAGAGCTTCAAAACACCTGCACCCTCATGGAGTGCTTACTCAAAAAGACAAAAAGAGTGCCCTAAAAGTGAATAGTGAAAGGATAGAAGCCAGCCAATGAGAGAGATGGTAAAAAGGGCTACGATCCAGGATAGGGACAAACACAAGATGTATAACCTAGGGCAAGAAAAGCCATTGAATATGAAGCACGCAAAAGAGAACATCAATAAAGCCAATCAGTGGTACGCAATGGCCGGGCTGTAAGCCCACGTAAGTTCTTAGTAATCCCACGAAGGGTCTTTTGCAATATAGGTTTGACGCATAAAGTTGGATATTTTGAGCAGAGCGGATCATTAAGGTAAGAAATGGGCTTACCACAGCCTGTTCTGAAGATTAGAAAGCCCACAGAGAAAAAAAATATTTAGTCTGACATTTTCAGCATTTTGGGGCATAGGTTAAGTAATTTGTTTGCCTCTGCCTATCTAGAAAATAAATCAGTAAAAGTATAGAAAAACAAATCAGATTTCGCCAAGTAATTCCTCTCATAGTGCTTAGTTAGTTGCATTCAAAGTTGCCAAATAAGCGAGTCACTCACGCATTCTAAAAATAATCACAATACTTTAAATGGATTCATTCGTCCTAAAAATATATTTTACTTTATGGTACAAGCGTTAACAATTATGATTTTATGAAGAAGAATGGACAAACATATCACTGGTGTTAATAATATATTGAAATCTCAGAGAAGAAGAAAAAACATTGCCCATGGATAGAATGTGAGTTAGGTGATCAATTGCATAATTGGTACTAGATAAAATTGTTTAATAGAACATCAGTCCAAAAACAAGAATAGGTATATCCAATAGATCACACGTAGGACCCCAGTCTTTTGGCTAGGTCAATGCTTATTTAGTTTTGTACAGTTTTCACAAAATTTTAATTGTTGGGAAAGTTGCCGGGCTCGCATCAATCTAAAACAAAATAAACAAAAAACATTGGCTAAAAGCAAAAATCTTTTTTGGTCTCAAAAAGCATACATTGTTATAGTAGTTGCTGGCAGTTAAGGGAACTACTTTGTGTGCAGATATCCTCCTTTTGAAAAGGCAGAAAGCCGTCACTCACAGTGAATTTAGCCAATGACTGAAGTGGGCTGACCCATCACCCTATGCTGTATGCTGTAGTGGGTGGAAGAAAGATGCGACGGACACAAAAAACAGAACTACGGATGAAGAGGCCTGGCTGAAAGTCTGTATAAGTAAGTATATTTTATATACAATGTTAGTAAAAACAAAAGGTCTTGGCTTACGCCAGAACTAAGTAAGGGATGTTGGATCAGAATAGCTTGATTGTTTTCAAGCTGTTCTTCTATAATTCACTATGTGCCAAGGGGAAGGGAAACCAAATATTCTTATGAGCACTGGGAGATTCTTCATAGGTTCATGTTGTGCCCCAATAGGTTCCTCTTAGATAAACTGGACACTGGTCCTAAAATACAGATGCGTTTTGACTGCTTTCATTCGAAGGGACTCCTCATGACGAGGACCTAGTGTTTCCTGTATGCGTGAAGAAAGGGAAGGTAGTTTTGAGGAAAAGACAGTAATTTGTGATAGCAAAAGTGGTCATGTGGGAAGACTTGTTGAACAATACATCTTGGAAAAGGGAAATAAAGTATTACTCAGAGATAGGAGTTATGATCATTGTGGAGTTTTGAAGCCATACTGTGTGGGTAAACCTGTTAGAAATGGGATTTTAGTTGACAAAGGTTTGTTGAGAGGAATAATAAAGTGTATGTTCATCCTGGATATGCTGGTCTATTTGGGATCCAACTTAAAAACGTTACGTCTGTAATGTGGGTCTCAGTGAATTAGAAAAGGATTGGGAGAAAAGCCGTTCCGCAGTCACGCCGCATAAAAACATAATTGTTAACACAAATGAAGTCATTCAAAGTATTGTTGTGATGTTTTCTTTCTAGAAAACTTGATTAACACACTTCATGTTTGATGAACAAACTGGGGGGGGGATATACGTTTTGTTGGTTTGTTACATAGTCCGACCTCCTTTGGTTTATAAGTACCCAACCCCATTTTGAACTTTGACATCAATTCATATGGCATTCTATCTTACAAAGCACATTGTGCATCTTCTGGCATTGGAAACAGAATTTAAAAGACTGCATAGCCATTCTGTTCGAAATCTCCTTCCTAAGCCAGTAGAGGTTCATCAAGCTTCAAAGGTAAAGTGCTACTTTTTTCTGATAAGCTCTAAAGACTTCAAAAAGAGATCTTTAGAACTAACAATTGTTCCCAAGCTAAACCCTATTGAGATAAATTGCACCTTGCAAATTAATTAAAATCCTGGCCCAGGACACCAAAGAGCTTTAAAAACGAATACTGGAAAATAAAGCTATCAGTTATGCTGGAAAACATGCTCCCTCTTACTCCCCTTGGTAAAAAGGCCAACAGCGTTAAATTAGCTCTTACATGCACCTCTGCTGTCACAACTGATTTGTCCTGATGAGGACCATGCTACAATATGGAAGGGGTCGAAACATTGGCTGTCTGTCTGAGCTGTATCATTAATGTGATTTTGATTCTAGTCATTCTGATATTTGACAGAATGTAAATGTACACAATGGCCAGGATAACTGGCATAGGTGCACACCTCTGATACAGTTGTGCTAATCTGCTCTATGACAGAAATCATTTACTTGCCTTCAAAAGTTTAACTCAAGCATCTTCCTATGCTTATTCTATTTTGGCAAGACACTCTCACCCTTATACCTCATGTTAAAAATCTTTGTGTACTTTTCAGTCCAAATCCTTTAGCCCATCCACAGTGACTACTGACAAATACCAAGTAGTCAATATTTGCAAAATCCTTAGCCGCATTTCCTTCCACACAGTTAACGCTCTATTCTCTGCACTTAACTTGACGAGCAAGTGAGGCATCTGCAATAGCCTACTTGTCGGCGTACTTCTTTTATAATAACAAAATTGTTATTAGTTTTTGGAATCCACCAAGTAAAGTACAATCACCTTCACATTATAACCAACCATTTGACAAATCACACCCACCCATAGTGTGCCTCCCACGTCCCCCATATCTTATTGTGCTTCCGTGGACAGCCTTGTGCAGTGTATATATGCGCTTTTCGAGTTGAGCGCACCATTCCACTCCTGCTCTCCATTCCACCAGGGACAGGGCACTGGGCAAGTTCTATCTCTGGGCAATGTCCCATTTAGCAACCAATGTGGCAACACCCACGAGTGTAGGGTCAGCCCGGGAGTCGCCAATCTCATCAACCATGCCAAGCAGGGTCACCATGAGGGTTAGGACAAGGTCCCGCACCAAGACCTCCGAAAGCCCACTTAGTATTGCCAATATGTGGAGATAACCGAGCAGGCCCCATACAACGTGATAAAAGTCAACTGGAGCTGCGGAACAGCGGAAACAGGCAGATTAGGGAATCCTGCCGGGACAGTGTAAACGTATCAGGCGAGGTACGTCATGTGCAGGTAATTTAATTGAATCACCCGGATGTGTGAGGAGATAGCCAACGTGCACGGAGCCAGCCAGGCCTCCTTCCAACCCGCCTGTCGGCTTACTTTAATACTCATTCCCACCACTAGACAAAGTGCTAAACTTTGCCATAAGATCTATTTGTAACCTTTACAGCCATACATTCTACTGTTGCTACACAATTGGCTGGATACGAGCAAAGAAATAGGTATTTAAGCACTAAATGGTCTACTTCCCAGTTACCTACAATGAATGCAGAACAAACATAGCTACTGCACAACCTCCATTAAACCTGCCTGTGCTGCCTCATGATTTCTCTCCTTCCAGTTATTTAGTCCTCCCCTCTGGAAAAGACTACCGCTGACCTGCACTCTATTCCTGCTATTATCACTTTTGAATTTATTGTAAAGTCTTACGTAAGCTGGTAAATGGCCTTATCTAATCCTCATTCACCCACTCATGCTCTCCTAGGGCCCCTTAGACTCCCCAGGTAAATATACTGATAGGTAGACGTTCACTAGTAATACCAATCTGTACAGAATTTTCTTTTTTTAATGTAATTGTGTTTCTAGTCTGACTGTAGTTCTTTTGCTACGTACATCATTTCTTTTCAAAATGGTCACTTCTCTCCCCAACAAATCTTGCAGACATGTATGGCTATCTGGCATTTTCAGAAAATAATCTGTAATATGAAGTTTCAAGAAAAAAAGGTTGCACTAGGATACCACGTCGAGTCTGTGTGGAACAGACAGGACTGCTGTTGGTAGAAGGGAGCAACTCTTACGCACACGTAAAGTCGAGACTTGGTGGGGCATCTGTATCAGGTGCGGTGAGGGTAAAAACCAGCCTAGACAGTTGCAACTTAAAGAATTTCAAGGTCATTATTATAGACCTGCACATATAGCACCTCTACAATATAGTCTACCACTATATTGTCTACGTAATGATAGGTAGGGAAGTTCATATCTACAATTCTAACTCAACATCCACTTACCTTGAAGATATATTAGTCAGTATTTCAGAGTCAATGCACATGGATGTCAATATTAAAACTTCAATATCGCAGACCTGGCAGCTTAAAAAAAGTTCACCATATAGAAGGGAGTAGGGGCGTGGAGGGGGTAAGGCTCCATGCCGAGAACTGTATCAGAGGCACTTCTACCCCTGCCCCCGCCAATCCTTCCCCACCTCTAAAAAAGAATTGCTCAGGCTGACGCCAAAGTCCTGATGTGTATAACATAACATGTGTATTTGCAAAGTGCACGTTCACCCAAGGGTATTTTGGCGCTGAATAACAGATGTTTATTGTTACCCAACTCAATGGTACTCATTTTATCGACTTCAGAAGGAAGAAGGCTGAGTGGACCCGCCGGGATTTGAACCTGTGCCCGTGAGGTCGAACACAGGCCCCTACAGTGGACGCATTAGCTGCTTAGATCCTTGAAAGATGAGCTGGGAGACCACTCAGTGCAGAGGTTTCAAGCTAACCTTCCCTTCCACCATGTGATAATGGCTCTTCACCTGGTGACCATGTGAAGGAAGCTGATATTGTGTGACACATGGCGGCACCATGTGAGGTGGCAGGTCTGATATTGGGAGACCCTTCACTTGGAAGGACCAGCGTAGAACTGAGAAGCAAAGGTAAAGCAGGGGACCATAGTAGATTTGAGAGTCCATCTTACTGCTGGAAATGAAAAGAGGAACACTTACGTAAGCATCCTCTAACTTCCAAACGTTACTCAACCATGCCCAGATCATCACTAGATGCGTAAATCTGACATACCCACACATAAAGTGTTCAGTTGCAGTGGTGCTGCTGTAGAGCTAGATAAGGGAATTATCTAGAACTGAACACCAATTTGGGATATTATGGAGAGTTAAAGCCAGCAAGAAAAGGCAGGATGTGTTACCACTGTGGAAATCACAAGAGAGGCCTTTTCTGGAGTACTTTGTTAAGGTATGAACGCCAAGAGTGGGATATGATGTCGGTACCTGGAAACTCCATCTTCTAAAGTGTGTTCATTTCTGGGGTTCATACCTGCACTGTTGTTACAGCTCCGAAGGTCTCAACTGGAGAATTATGTCCAGGTCTGGTGGCCCCATCAATAGGGTTGTGCCCAGCTGTGGAGGTGATATCTGTGGGACAGTGTGCAGTTCCAGGGTTCGAATCTGGAAGACTGGTTACAGTCCTGATGGCCACATCTGAAATTCACCATCCAGTATTTGAGACCAAGCCTGGATAATTGGTTCAGTTGTGAAGGTGACATGTGAATCACTGCTGCCAGTTCCTTTTTTTTATTTTATTTGATTATTTTTCCAGAAAAAGTGCAAATGCAGCAAAAAGTCAAAATACATACGAGTACATTCCAAAAGCCACAATTCATATATATTAATCATTGTTATAAAAACCAGTGTAATTCATTCACCGATGAAAACATTAGTGCAAAGGTTTAAAAGGTTACAGAGTTATACAGACTATAAACAGAGAGCTGAATTCATTTGGGTTGCATTAATCATAAAAACCAATACATCTAGAAAAACAACAACAGCATACTGATAGGCAGATAAGACACTGCATAAGGTGGCGCATATATCAAGAATTTATCATAAATGCAAAATCATGATTGGACGGAGCCTCAGCATTCATTCAGTAGATGAGTAGAGTAGCCCAAGCAGTTAATGGTCCCCAGATCCTTTTCCCTTTAATCCTTCCCTTTCTGCCTCTCTGTTCATAAAGTGCTCTTTCGAAATTGTATATGTGCAAAAATCGACCTTTCCACTGCGGGAAGGTCGGGGTGAAGGATCAAGCCCGGCTGAGGCTATGCAGAGTCTGAGTACTGACATTGCTATAAAAATATGCTCTTCTCCAGTTTTTCCATCTTGTTCTGTTACGCCAAGTAACATAAGCTGAGGTGACAAACGGACATCCTCTTTCAATACATGCCGCAAAAAGCCAGATATTTCTCGTCCGATCGGTTCTATACGAGGGCATGTGGAGAAAATATGAACCAGATCCGCACCATGTACCTTACACCTGTAACACTGGGTCCCATCCACTCCTCCCCATTTTACAATTTTCGCAGGCGTTATGTATAGATCAAAAAGAGTTTTAAAATGCTGTGACCGCAGGTTGGCAGAACACAGTACAGAATCCCCTATTTCTAGTGATTTCAAAAAACAAGAGTCCGGGACCCTAGCCTATCCTGCCATCTCAGCCTATGCTTGTCCAGATAATCCGGGACCCCTTCCAGCAGGCATCTATATAGTTGTGAAATCGAAGAACCAGAAGCCCTTATTAACAATTCGATTAGAGGTACCTGCGCAAAGCCCGCAGTGCCGCCAGCTTTTTTGAGAAGAAAGTCCCTCAGTTGTAAAAACTTGAAGAAGTCCCGGGGGGCGATAATAAATCTTTCCCTAACTACTTCAAAATATGCTATATGGTCCCCAGCCAAGAGGTCTCCTACCCTATAAAAGCCCCCTTTTCCCCCACCTTGCCAGACACTCATCTTGTAAAATCTTTGGAAGCTGATCATTCCCAATCAACGGGGTATACCTATTAAACCTACCCACCTTAAGTTTTTTCCGTACGCTTGCCCAGTTACGGAAAGCAGCGATTAAGATCTTAAACCATGTTTTTTTTAAATAGCTTGATTCATAAAATTTCAAGAGGCAGCTATTAGCCCGTACTCCAATCAGAATTTCAAAAATTGACGGGACATAGCTGGGGTCATCTCCTTGCCTCGCCTTGATACCAAAAAGAGGCTTGTAATATTGCAGAGCTGCGGCAAGGTAGTATAGCCTGAAGTGAGGAAGCTCCCATCCCCCTCTATCCCTAGGAAGAGACAGAAATGCATTGGCTCTCCGAGTCCTGCCATAAGACCAGATAAATCTAGCCACCTCCCTCTCGATTTGCCTGAACCAATCATTATGTATTTCCAGGGGGATCGTACGGAAGATATACAGTAATTTTGGCAGGATCATCATTTTAATTAAATTACACCTCCACATTATTGACAACTTTAAATTGCCCCATCGCCGAAGGTCATTCTTAATTTTCCCCATTATAAGGGCCAGGTTTAAATCTACAATATCCTCCACCTTCGACGTAAATGTATACCTAAATAAACTGCTTCCTCCACGATCCTGCTGTCAGAGGCCGTGGTAAATCTATCAGGATCTGTGTTTTCGCTTTATTCAGTGAAAAACCCGATTGGGTCCTGAAATTTTCTGCAATAATTTCCACTGCGCGCAGCGCACTATCAGGGTCGGAGGTAATTATAGCCACATCATCGGCATACGCCAGTAGCTTAGTATCCCAACCCTGTATGCTAACAGGGATAATGTCGGTGGAGGCCTCCAGCCGTCTAAGGAGGGGATCTATATATAATGCGAATAACAGGGGACAGGACGGACACTCCTGCCTTGTTCCCCTACCAATTGAAAATGTCTCAGATTCTTCATCCATTATTCGCAGTTGCGCAATAGGGTTAGCATACAAGACCTGTACTGCCTTAATAAAAGAGACCCGTAGGCCGTTGGCTTCTAAGATCCTCCATAGATAGCTCCAAGACACCCTGTCAAAAGCCTTTTCGGGGGGGGGCATGTCCAAGACTCCGATGGAGTAAGACGCTCTTCGCGTCTGCTCCGTGTCCCGGCGGCCGGCTAAGCACACGAAGCAGCTGCGAGACCTCGGGGGCGGCCGGACTCTGCTCTGGGGTAAATGAGGCCCCCCGCACCGCCTTGACCGCCTGGGTGCCCTCTGAACCCGGTGCTGGGGCCGCCGCGAGGAGGCTCCCGGAGGGAGCAGCCTTGTCCACCATCTTGGCTCAGACCCCAACGGAGCCGGGAACAACATTGTGGCCCGCGGACCTTGCGGGGAGGAGCTGGTGGCGGATTCACTCCCCTGAGGCCGCCCATGAGGAGCTGGGGTTTGCGGACCGGACTCCAACCACTACTTGAGCCCTTCTGGTCAATCCGGGCCCGGCGGTGATCGGGGCAGCCTCTCTGCCCTGCGGCCTACCTGAGGGAAGCTCTCTTAGCTGGAGACTGGGGCCTGTGCCCAATCGGACCCTCTCTTTGCCCCCTGCGCTCATCTACATCAGGGAGGGAGCCCTGGGGACCGGGCTCCTCCCTTGCGAGTGCCAGTGCTTACGGCCGATGAGGCCCATACTGAGCTGAACCAACGTTGTGGCCTGTGGACCTAGGGGGAGGACCTGGTGGTGCATTCACTCCCTGGAAAACGCCCACGAGGAACTGGGGGTTGCGGACCGGACTCTAGCTACTCCTCGAGCCCTCCTGGTCAATCCGGTCCGGAGGTGTTTGGGGAGGCCCCTCGACTCTGCGGCCTACCTGGTGGAAGCTCTCTTTGCTGGAGGCTGGGGCCTGTGGCCAATCGAACCCTCTCCTTGTTGATCCGTGCTCCTCTACATCAGGGAAGGAGCCCTGAGGATCGGGCTCCTCCCTTGCGAGTGCCGGTGCCTGCGGCTGTTGAGGCCCATATCAAGCTACCCCTTCTGTGAGCCCTCTGCCCAAGAGGGGAGGAAGACCTCCCACGCTGTTGGTGCTGGGACTGTATAGCGGCACCCCAGTGGGGCCTGGGGAGGCGGCCTGTTGCCTTCTGGAGTGGGGGCACCGTGGACTTCTTTCCCTGACCCGGTGGGCTTTGACACTGCACCAGACCAGGAGGGGGAGGCGGACCTGCACCAAAGGGGGAAAGGACACAGCCCGTCCTGCTCCTAAGGAATCAACGGTTGCCTCGCTCTGGGCCAAACCTCCTGCGGCGGCGGCTCTACAGACCCCTAAAATGGTGGCGTCCACGGTGGGGACTGAGGAGAACCCCCTCACGCAAGCCTTCATGACCAACTCCCACCAGGAGATAAAGTCCGAAATTGGTTCACTCAAATCTGAGTTTAAGTCCTGCCTGCAAGACATTCGACGCGAGGTGTCGGAAATCGGAACCAGAGTCGATGACCTAGAATGGACACTAGACACAAGGATGGAGGACCAGGAGGAACTCTGGCGCCGTATGGCGGCACTTGAAGACCAGCACATAGAACTCCAGATCAAACAAGAGGACTTGGAAAATAGGAGCGGGAGGAATAATCTACGTATTAAAGGGGTCCCTAGGAGTGCAGAGGGCCAAGACATGATGAGGTATACGGCGGAACTTCTCCAGGAGATCAGGGGTGATGAAGACGCCATCCCCCCTACACTAGGCAGGGTGTATCGAGTGCCGGTCCCTCTATTCAATCCAAACCTAATCCCGGATATCTTGACTCAAGTGCATTTTTTCACGGACAAGGAGGCAATTCTTTGTGCGTCCAGGGAGAAAGTGGATCTTTCCTATGGAGGTCACCCCATACAAATTTTCCAGGACCTGGCCCCAGTCACATTGCGACGACGCAGGGACTTTAAATAAGTAACCGACAAACTCGGAGATCTTACCATCAAGTACCAGTGGAGGCATCCTTTTTCTTTCAATTTCACATGGGAGGGTAAGCGTCGATGTATCAGATCCTTGAAGGAGGCTCAGCAACTTCTCCAGCTTCAGTCGGAGTCCCGACCCTCTAGTCCGACCTTGGGGGCTTCCCGTCCTAGGACCTCCTTTCACCCAGTGTGGTCTAAGGTGCTTCCCCCCCCCTCCGGGGGCGGATTCGGAAGCCAAGTGACACCTCACAGCAGACTAAACAAGATATTATCCACCATCTTCAGTCAATGGGCGGGGGCGGGCCCCCGGCTCGCTCTCGACCGGCTTCTGGCCCCCCTTCACCTGTTGCCTCTTAAAGAAGTTTCTACATCTCCTGGAACACTTTGAACCTTTGGCCTACGAGAGTTGAGTTCAAAACTTTTTGTGACTGTTATCATTTGGGTTCACTCTCTGATCTATGAGTATGGTTAACTATCACAAAGGTTCTCTTTCGCCTGGCTTAGTACGCCTCTGGACATGGCATTGTACTCTGAAGGTTCGGGACTTTCTGGGGGACCATTGAGCCTTATTCCCCGTTACCATAGAATGGTCCAGCCGCCGGACGGAGTGGTGGCGACCACGGATAAGATCCTGTTGGCACCCCCCGCCATTCATTTGGTCCATATGAGTAGGGGCTTCCTCAGAGTTGCCCTGGTTTAAACCAATGGGCTTCTCCAGGACTGGAATGGTCTATTAGAGCCCTGTTGGCCTGTTTTGTATTTGAGTTGTTTTTTCTCTTCTATTCTTTTCCCTCCTTTCCCTTTTCCTTGTGAGTCCATTAGGGGGGAAAAACGCAAATTGCTCTGCCGCGCTGCTTTTTTGTTGCACACTGTATGCGCCGTGGAGAGTGCTGCACTCAGGGACTTCATTCGATAGATGTATTCCCTCTCACATTTCCCATCTTCAGCTATACCTTGCTGGACGGGTTGAGGGGGCTTCTGGGGAGGGGGGTGGGGAGGTATTGTTGTAAATGGCATCCGCTTTCACACATAAATGACTGTGGGGCAGGTTAAGTGTCTTTCTCTTAATGTGAAGGGGCTGTATGAGCCTAATAAACAGCGGCAGGTCTGGCGCTACCTCCTGATCCAGGACCCAGACATTATCTTTCTACAAGAAACCCACCTCCTACAGGCAGACACAAAGCGCATGACACACCCCAAGTATCCTGGTCAAGCATGGGCCTCCTCATCATCTAAAACAGTGGGAGTGGCCATTTTGCTTAAGCCAGGCATACGCATACAAGGACCTCGGGTGGTCCGAGATAGGGAGGGGCGGTACTTAAAGCTCCAGGTGTTTGTCCACAACAGACCTCTCACATTAATCAACATTTAAGCACCTAACCACTCTCAGGACATTTACATTAGGACAGTATTGAAAGATCTGGTTTCCCAGGAGCCGGGCCCGATACCTCTTGGGGGGGACTTTAACCTTGTCTGGGACCTCAGCTCGTCTGCCTTTCAAGGTACGGGAGCCATGTCTGCAGCGCTCAAGCATGATTTTGAAGCCTTGGTCCTGCTAGATGCATGGCATTATGCAGAACCAGGCACAAGGGATTATACCTTTTACTCACATGTCCACCGCTCCTATTCGCGCATAGACCACTTCTTCCTATCTCAATCACTTATTCGTTCGTTAGAATCCGCATACATATCGGACATATCGATCTCGGATCACGCCCACCTTGAAATTACCCTGACAGGCTTTGGTGCGCCGACACGCTGAGTCCCTCGCTGGAGGCTTCTCCCACATATCTTGCGGGATCCAGTCAATGTGGCGGAAAAACATCAGGCAATCCAGGCGTACTTTGAAACCAACGACCTCCCCGACACTAGTGGCCACGTACTCTGGGATGCATTTAAGGTGACTATCCGGGGTGTCATTACCTCAATTTCAATTGCCCGAACACGTGAATCTCGCCTGGTTGAAGCCGGCCTTTCCCGTGACATTAAAACATTAGAGAGACAGGAACACATAGCCCCCTCCAGACAGCGTCTAAAATGCCTAGCCTCGCTTCGGGGTCAATTAAAAGCACTCCCGGTAAATAAAGCCGAACACTCACTTCTCGCATTGAAACTGAAATTTTATGAAGGGGGAACAAGGTGGGATCCTTATTGGCTCATCGGCTCCATAAGCAAGTCTCTCTGAGCCACATTTCCAAGATCAAGATCGGGGGGACCAATGGGCCACTTCGGAAGCAGACAAGCAACGAGCCTTCTGCTCCTTTTTTACATCCCTCTATGATCAAGGCTAGGTCTCCCTAGAGGAGATTGAGCCCTTCCTTGCTTCGTGCACTTGGGAATCGTTGCATTCGTCTCATGCCCAGCAATTAGAAGACTGATTACCCCGGAAGAACTTTTGAAGGCCTTAAAAAGCATGCCACTAGGGAAATCTCCAGGGCCAGACGGCCTTACAATCTCCTTTTACCGTCTTTTCTTCCGCCAGCTGCAGGCTCCGATACTTTGGTTATTTAATTCTTTCGCCGATTGTGTTAGTGTGACCCCTACTATGGCCGAGGCGGAAATAGCCCTTATCCCTAAACTGGGGAAAGACCCAGCATCTTGTGCTTCTTATCGTCCCATTTCCCTCCTTAATGTTGATGCCAAATTATTTACAAAGATTTTAGCACATTACCTGACACCGTTCCTACCTGGTTTGGTCAACCCGGACCAGTCCGGCTTCATACTCCAACGACACGGGGCAGACAACATCAGGCGGATAGCCCACCTAGGGGAGAAGGTCCACCGGCGTAATATTCCTGCCCTCTTGCTTTCCTTCGATGCTGAGAAAGCATTTGGCAGGGTGGATTGGTCCTTTCTCAGAGCAGTACTGTGCAGGATAGGCCTAGGACCAATTATGATATCTCGTATAATGGCTTCTTATGTGTCACCATCGGCCCAAATAAGAATTAACGGCCTACTCACTCCCCCGATTTGGATCCACAGAGGAACGCGCCAGGGATGTCCCTTGTCGCCCTTGCTCTTTGCTCTGGCTATAGAGCCCTTGGCCATTGCGATACGCCAGTCGGAGGCGATTAGGGACATCCCCTTTGCGGGCACTGAGCATCAGGCAGCTCTTTTTGCAGACGACCTTCTCCTGTCTCTTGCTGACCCCCAGAGCTCCCTCCCCGCTCTTCTTCTCATACTTATACATATACATAAATTTGAAACAATTTCGGGGCTTAAAATCAACATTAATAAGTCACAGATATTGAACCTTAGCCTTTCCCCTCAGGAGATTGCCGAGCTAACTGTTCACTCCCCGTTCCAATAGGCTCCTCATTCTATTCGATATCTGGGGCTCCACCTCACAGCCACATTAGAATCTTGGACTCAGACTAACTGGCCGGAGTACAGACGCTCTGTCCGAGAGGATCTCAGAAGATAGAAATTGCTCCCAATATCGTGGTTGGGCCGTCTCAATGCGGTAAAGATGTCTATTCTGCCCAAAGTATTGTATCTCTTCCAGGTGCTCCCAACCTCTATCCCTCAACAAGACATTGTAAGCCTTCAGGCTGAACTTAATTCCTTCATTTGGGGCAAGGGAAGACCGAGATTCTCTAACAAACTTTTGATGTCACCAAAAGACCGAGGGGGTCTTGCATGCCCCAATCTCCTTGTCTACTACTGGGCGTCGCATTTGCGCTTTATTTCGGAGTGGGTGGTTAGCGAAAGCGAGAAGCACTAGTTTCACATGGATAGGGCGTTAAATTGCCGCCCTTGTGGGACCTAGCTTGGCTACCAAAGCGATCGCGCCGTCGCTGTGCATATATCGCTACCCCCACAAGAACGGTCTTGGAGATATGAGATAGGATAGCGACCAGCCATGGGCTTACTTCATTCCCGTCCCCTAACACCCCTCTGGCACGCAACCCTGAGTTCCCTCTGGCCTTACAACCAAACTCGTTTCAAGACTGGGTAGCAGGAGAGTGTTGTACGGTGGCGGACCTTTTTGTGGGAGAGACCTTTAAAATATTTGAGCAATGTAGGCAGGACTACCACCTTCCTCTTAGGGCACACTTTCAGTACTATCAAATTAGGCACTGGCTGCATAGTACTGAAAATACATTAGGAGCCACGCGTGCATTGACACCTTTTGAACGGTTAGTACGATCATTCGATGGCTCACGAGGCTTGATCTCTCGTACTTATAAGGTCTTACAGCACTCCTGCCCCCTGTCTTCACACCCTTACCAACGGAAATGGCATCTAGACATCACAGAGGACGCCCCCCCTGAGCACTGGGACAAGTTGTGGAGAGACATTCCTAACACTTTTAAAAGCATTACACAACAAGAATCTGCCTACAAAGTGATGACCCAATGGTATTCTAATCCGCTTCGCCTTCAGAAAATGTACCCTGCTTTCACTGCATTGTGTTGGCAATGTATGGCGGACATAGGGTCGTTTATCCACATTTGGTGGACCTGCCTACTTCTGACGATCTTTGGGAAAGAGGTGCTGAGCCATATTAAGGATTTAATAGGGTTTCCCATTCTGAGCACCCCTGGGTGGTGGTCCTGGGACTTCGACCCCAATCCCTTAGGGCCATGACCCACTCAGATTGGCGTTTAATACTTCACATGTTAGGAACAGCTAAACAGATTATTGCACTTCACTGGAAAAAGGCTTTAACCCCCTCATCCTCGGTATGGCTTACCCGCCTTTGGCATGTAATGGCAATGGAGCTTCTTTCCAGTCGTCTTGTACAAGCTGGCGCCAAATTTAAGCGTGTTTGGCAACCCCTGGTACAACACTTATCTAAATTAGAACACGCTCGCTCTGTCCCCCCCTGTCTGCAGGCCCTTCAGTTGTTTGAAGACGCTTTGCTCCCGAGAGGGGTGGACCCCTCAGAGTGAGGCGAATCTAGTGACGGCCTCACTAAAAGCCTGCTGTCCCTCCTTCCTGCCCTCGCCTCTGTACGAGACGGGTCATTTTTTAGCGCCACAGGTTAGATATATCTCCAGGCACAGCAGCGTGAGCATCGCTCTCTCCCACCTCCCCCCCTCGCTAGGGACTCTCCCCATTAACCTCTTTTGTTCTCCCTCTCTTTCACTTTTTGACCTTGTTTTTCTGTTTTTATTTCATTGCAGTGTTTATATGGGCTTGTTTTCTACCACTTATAGAACAATTGCATAAGGAGGAAAATGTATGATGTTAACCATGTCACTATATCTTTATTGGCCTGACTCCCTGTATTTAGATAATGTCACTACCTGTTAATGTACACTCCTGAACAGTGCTTAGCGGCTTTTCCAGCGGATGGATGAACATTGTTGTAGCGACATAGACTGATGCTTTGGCAGCCTCCCTGCTTCACACTTTCATTAACATTGTAACCGTTCTAAGCTACTGCTGATTGAAAAATGAATAAAAGAGATTTCAAAGAAAAGCCTTCTCGGTGTCCAAGAAGGCAACCCCCATAGGGTTCAAGAGAACCTCTGTAGCATCAAAAAGTGAGATTACCCGCCTGACATGGTCTAACGTTTCCCTCCCCTGGATAAAACCATGCTGCCAGACTGACACAAGATGCTGCATTACGTTATTCAATCGGGTGGCAAAGATCTTTGAATATAATTTAGCATCGCTGTTTAAAAGTGTGATAGGTCTATAAGAAACCACATTGATAGGGTCTTTGCCTTTTTTTAGAAAAATAACAATGTTGGCGGTGCCCCATGAACCTGGTGGTGCAGCCCCATCCCTGACCTCCTTAAATAGTCCAAGTATTTCCTGGCAGGTCTCTCGAAAAAAGATTTTATAAAACTCTAGAGGTATACAATCAGTTCCTGTGGCTTTACCCGACGAAAGGGCTTGGAGAGCCCGGTGGAGCTCCTCCCGAGAGATATCCGACCCCAGTAGGAGACCCTCCTCCTGTGAGACCCTCACATACGGAGCAAATTCAAACAATTCACTATACGTTTGAGGACCTCCTGTAGGCGAAGTCATATATAAATCCTCATAGAACTCCCTGAAGGCCTCCCTAATGTCAGCAGGCTCTGAGACAATTTTTCTCTGCATGTTCCTGACCTGCTCTATATGCCCTGCCGCCACCTGTTGCCTAGCCCTGACTGCTAGTAGTCGGCCAACACTTTCGCTATATTCATAGCATTCCTGTCTCTTGGCGAGGTATTTTCCTGCTGTCCTCTCAGCATTAAAATCATTCAGACAGGCTTTAGTTACCGTTATTAAATTCAAAACTGAAGAAATATTGCCTCCTCTGGTCACTGTGCTAATTAATTCTGTTTCTAGAAGAGCAAGTTTTTGATAGAGCCTTTTAATCTGTCCTGACCCTTTTTGTTTGTTTGATCAAGCTATATTGCAGCGTTTCTCCTCTCACTGATGCCTTAAAGGCATCCCAGATCATTCCTGGGGGAGCACTATCCTTATTGTTATTGAAAAACTCCCTGATCCAGCCCTTCATATAGTTGACATATTCTTGATCAAATAGGAGTGCCCTCTCAAAAGTCCACCTTTTATACTCCTTTCTTAATCCTACAAAAGGGAGTTCCAGAACGACTGGATTATGATCTGACATTACTCTGGGGAAAAGCTCCACCTGGGCCTCCTGAAGTAGAGATGGCGAGGTTAGAAAATAATCCAGCCTAGTGAACTTGCAGTGAGGAGCAGATTAATGCGTGTATCCAGGCTCCTGGGCTTTCAAACTAGGCCATGCATCCACCAGTCCGATATCCCTTAAGAGGTTTTTCATCGCCCTGGAAGATTGTGGTTTGCGCCCCTCGCTAGAGACTCCATGACCCCCTTGAGCTCCTCTGGATCCATTAATATTTAAATCCCCGCAGACTACGTATGGTGCAGGCCAGGAGGGTAATTCGATAGCTAAAAAGTTCAATAAACCAGGGTCGTCTAATACTGGAGCATAGACTGTGATGGAGCAAGAACTCAAAATGAGACTTGCTCGTAAACAATCCTCTCACAGTATTAATTAATTAAATTTTGTAATGTCTTTACTAATAAATGCATACACGAACATAGTATCCAAGTGAAGCTTGCCTATGTGTTTAAACTAATAAGTAATGCTTGTCTAAATCCAAAATGGCCGCTAAAGCGCGGGAATTCCATTGCGCATGTGTCAACCATATCACGTGGTATGATGTCTTTCTTTGCTTGGAGGGAAAACTTTGCTTCTGCGCAGTGTGTGTTAAAATGGCTGCTTAATGTTCTCACGTGCTAAAGCTTGCGCATATGCTGCAATTAAAACTGTGGTATTTAAATGCTACTAATGCGGGATAGATTTATAATTAAATGGGAATAGAGTAGAAATAGGGGGTATACAGTGAAGACATTTATTTGTGATTTTAATGTTTTCTTCTTTGACTTTTATTAGTTCGTAAAATGGGGCCTGGGTTAACGGAACGGCAGCTTGAAGCCAATGAGATGTGCGCATGCGCTCTAAAAATCAAGGCACAGCGATGAAGTCAACTTGGACGACATCCAAGGCCGTGACCTGTTGGCCAACTCCACTACATCCGCGATGTTCTTGCAAATGCAACATTTTATATACAATTTGTATTAAACTTTGTCGTGAGATGGGTGGGAAATAAAGCAAATGTATTAATTGTGAGGGCGGTATTTTAAAACAATGGGCTTAAAGAAATTGAACTAAATTGACATGGTGTGAGGATCAACCCCGTGTCCCCGTCCAATCAGAAGTAGTGGGCCCATAAATTTGAAACATTAATGGGAGGTACCTGGGTGTAGAAGGGTATAATAGATATAGAATTAGTTAATTAGTTAGCTTAGCAGCTCAGACACGAGAGATCAGGCTTTTGGTGCTCGACGAGCTGATCGATTGCAGACTGAACCGCTGTCCAGAGAGGTCCTGAGGTGGGGGCGGCGGATTCCATTAGAAGGAAGACGCGGAAGAAATCGAGGAGGAGCGAAGTGTCAGAGAGGGGAACGACGCAGGCGTCGTTGATAGAGAGGTCACCTATCCTGTCCTGAACCTGGTCCGGAGGTCTTTGGTCTTCATCCTTCTTGGGACCTATCTTTCCAACTCCTTGGCCAAGGGGTTTGGTTCTCACATCTTTAGGTAAATATAAATGCAACCTTTAGCTGTGCTGCTGTCTCTATCTTCTTCTTTCTGAGGGACCGTCATTGATCGATAATTGATTATTAGTATGCTTCGTCCTTGATATACGATTAAGTATTATGTGGTTTTGTAATTTACTCTGCTAAAAACTTTAGATAAACATTTTAAAACTTCCTGACTTTAGATAAACATTTTAAAACTTCCTGATTATTTTAGAATTCATGAATTGTAATGAATGTTACTCATTTTAAACTTCCCAATTATCAAAGGGTCCATTGGTAAGTCATTACTCTTTAATCAGAAAGTAATTGGTAGCAGGGATATTGATAAAGAGTACAACTGACCCACCAGCGGAAATTGCTAGTGTAGTATGAATGAATGGGCCCAGGCGAGTATTCGGTGTATGAATGCTTGTTGCTAGTAACCCGCTGGATCAGTTTTCTGGTTATCAGAGGATGGTTGCACTTTGTTAATTGGGTAATGAGAATTTATTTTTTATAAACTAACATCCGTTGTTTAAAAAGTTTTGTTTTATGTTGTCTAGAATTCCCCGGGGAAAATTGAATAGCGGATGGTAAGTGGAAGCCATACTGCAGTGAGGTTATCTGTCAGGCAGAAATAGTACTGAAAAGTTAAGCAGGGCTATCAGTACTTGTTAGGGACTCTATGCGTGTGAGTGATAGCAAAGGAATACGCTGGTAAAAATTTGATGTTATATCACCTAGAAAGGGTAACATTGAAGAAGTAGCAGATATTTCTGAAGCTTACGTGAAGAGTAAACGGAAGGGTTTTACTCGTAGTGTATGTTTAGTAAACGGAAAGGTTTTACTAAGTGTGAGAGAAACTATCTTTTCCAATTTAGAGAAACTGGCACGATAGCGAATGTTTTATGTTGTTACTGAATTTAAATAAGAAGCGTAGAGAAAATAAAGTTTTGCGTACGATTTTGTAAAGGGAGGGTCAGCTGCCGGAGAGGAAGCTGACGTCACAAACGCCGCGCTGGGATTGGTTGAAACAGCGGGCGTGGAGCGAGTCTTGTAAAGGAGGGGTCAGTAGATAGGAGTAATACTGACGTCACAGGTGTCGCGCTGGGATTGGTTGAAAACAGCGAGGGACAGAATAGCGCAGATTGTAAAGGAGGGGTCGTCAGACAGACGTCACTGAAAAGCCGCGCTAGGATTGGTTCAGAGACAAATGTTAGCTGGAATTTAATTGGTTGTCAGCATAGAAGTCGAAATCTTAGTGGATAGTGGAGATTATATGTGGAAACGTGATCCGACTTTAACAGGAACCCGTCCAGACAGGAGATTCCTAGGTTTTGCAGAATATAATTCGATACATAGATATTTACCCAAAATGTATGGAGAAAGAGAAAAATGTCATTTCTACAAAAGATTAAGAATTATTTTAAGAAGGATAAACCCATCAAAACTAGAGAAGGAATTATCATTCCACCAGCAAAAACGCCCGCCTCATTCATGATGATGGAGAGAGGTTATCATACTTGCGTATGGTTAGAAAATTGGATAGCATATACCAAAAATGACGGAATATTAGCATTCCCAGAGAATGGTACTTTCAATGGGAGAATTCTTCAAAATTTAAGAATGAGGATGAATGACTTAGAACCCAGACCAAGATTAACGCAATACGAAGCCCTAGAAGAGTGGGAAACAGAGGCATTTGAACGTGACCGACCAAGAAGCAATAGGGGTTATAGAGGATTTTTCCCTAGACAACAAAATGAGTCAAGAGACAGTCAGATGAAACAGTGGAGAAGAGCGATGCTTACCGAGGGTTTGTATCCAGTATTCATGACAGAAGAGTCGTTAGGGAGCAAATGCACAGAAAAGACAAAACACTTGACAGGGTTTGGAGATTCTGAAGATGAATTTATGGAAGAAATATTAAAGAACCCGCCACCATATCAGGAAGGGACAAGTGGATGTACCCCAAGTGCACCAATTTTAAGAACACCATTGGTACACGCAAGTATTGCATAATCCACCAGTTAATAGGGTACTTCAGGATAAGGAAAAAGAGGCTATAGACAGAAACAGAGCAGAATTGATACAGAAAATAACACAGCTGAATGTACATCCTGATTCCCTGACCATACCTGTAACAATTGGTCCAGTGGTTCCCTTATATGGTGACAAAGTAAATTACCCGAAACCTCTAGTCATGCCTACACCTGTAGATATTCCCAAACCTGAAACAGTAATAATTGATGACCATATCAGTGATTGTGAATCTATGATTTCCCTAATGGATTTACCTATTCGAGGATATTTAAAAAGTACTTTTAGAAGAATGACACCTGGTTGCTCCAAAGATGTAAATATAGTAACATCATCCGGAACAAAAAGTGCCTCTGTAGTCACGATAGAGGACTTAGAAAGGTGGGCACAAGGATCAGACAGACAGAGTTCACCCCCAAAGATCATGGACATCTACAAATTAAAAGTCGAGTTAGAAGAAATGATAGCAGGAAATGTAGGAGTAGATCGTCTAAATACCTACAATGAAGAAGAACTATTGTTCGTATGTAGGAGCATAACTAGAAATGTAAAGATATTCCATGAGAAATGATCAGATTTGGCCTTACAAATGGGAATTGAAATAGGGAAGTCAAAGGTCTTGCTGAGACCATATAGAGCCGAATTCAGTGATAAAGACTTGGAAAATATGAATGCCTCTGGTAGAAAACTACAAGTGAAAGAATTAATGTCAGTATTACAGAAATGGGGAGATCTAGATAAATGGAAAGCTAGATGGACAAAGAAAAAGGAAGAGGCACGGTACAGTAGATCGACTTCTGAATATTTATTGAAGGAAACAGGGAAAGTAGATCAGATGTACCCGATGCGGGAAGTACCTGGAGGAGGTTACGTTCATGTCCCATGGAGTAGACAAGATATTTTGTCATTTACAAATGATTTTCCAAAGTTGAGAGAAAAGCCAACTGAATGGTACAAGCAGGTTGAGAGGTTTGTGAAAGTGTCAAAGGTATTGTTAAAGGACTTGGATGGTCTGTTTGACATAGTGGTACCTGCCGATTTGTGGACAGATTGTAAAATTACAGTTGACTGGCCGAGTGAAGAGTATCCTAGAGATGCAAAGACAGGTGCCCCATCGAATGATGTAATGAAAAAGTATCACCAGGTAATAACTTACCTGAAAGGGAAAATACCACCAAAGGAAACAGATTGGGTGAAGATAGACAGGACTACCCAAGAAGCAAGTGAATCGGTACATGCCTATTATGAACGTCTATTACAGGTGTTCAAACAGTATAGTGGATTTGAGGACATTGGAGATAAAAATATGAGTCAGTTTGTCTACCGATTTGTTTATGGTCTAAAGCCAGAGATTTGTCAGATGATTAAGCAGCACATGTTGTGCTGGCAAGGAAACCCATAGATGAGATTTTGAAATATGCAAAATATTGTGGAGACGACATTGAGGATAGGCACAAGAAACTGCAAGAGAAAGTGATGTGGGCTCAGGTGAAAATGGCTGAGCGACAGGGAATTAATTTGGTTAATCCAACTGATAATCAGAGAAAAGATTCTGGAATGAATGGTGATTCAGGAAATGGTGGTAAAATGAAAGGACGAATGAGTAGAGAAGAGGCTAAAAAGAAATTTCCTTGTCATGGATGCGGAAAGTTGGGACATTGGAAGAACGAATGTAAAAAGATTCAAAATAATAATGGCCCAAATCATAATTTAAATCCACAGACGCAGAATGACTCACAGCAGGGTGTAAACCCACAGAGTCAGTTGCCACCTGCCCCTATACAGGGTAATGTGAGCAGAGCAAAGCACGGTACAGACGTCGGATATCAAGGAGGAAGTGGTAAGAATAAATATGTAACTTCACAGTTTCTTTTACGGGACGAATTTGACCCATATAATCATCAATGACGGTGCCTAAGAGAGGGGAGAAGGAGTGCGTACTTGGCGCATCCTTACCGGTAGATCAGTCAGGTCCATATGTTGAAGGGAAAGTAAGAGGTAATGATATCACTTTTCTTTTGGACACTGGTGCTACCCGTTCTACTGTAAGAACAGCAGACATCCCAGACCTTCCTCTCTCTGGAGAAGCTATCCAAGTTGTAGGTGTAGCTAATCGAAAGATCAGAACACCCCTTACTGAGCCAATTGAAGTAAAAATAGGAAACTTCCGGGAAATGCATCAATTTGTAGTGTGTGATTCCAGTCCAGTAAACTTATTGGGTAGAGACTTAGGGGCTCATTAGTATGGCGGGCGGACCGCCCGCCAGAGCCACGGGAAATTGCACCACCCGCACTGCATGCGGCGGTCCCGCACCTACGATTAGGATGCGCCCGCCACACTGGCGGGCGCATCCCGCATTTGTAACATTGCGGCTGGCGGTGCTGAAAGCACCGCCCGCCGCAATGCCACAGAAGCAAGTTGTGCATTTCAGTGCACAACGTGACAGGCACCGCGCGGTGCCTGCCACGTTGAACATTGAAATGCAGGGAGGTACCATAGGTACCCCCCATGTGCACCCCCCAACCCCCAGAATACCTGGGGGCCCGCTACGGGCCCCCAATGGCGAGAACCGCATGCCTTTCCGTGGCGGCGTTGCCGCTACGGAAAGGCTAAACCCCGCATGCATCATAATATGGATGGCGGTGTCTACAGACACCGCCACCATATTAACAGCTTTTCCGTCCGGTAGGCAATCGTGCGGATTGCCTACCGGCGGACGGTCTTTCCGTCCGCCGGGGTCCCCCCCGGCATAGTAATATGGCGGGGGGAATTGGCATGCGGGCGGGCACAAATGTCGGGCGGATCGCCACCGCCATGCGGGCGGTGGCGATCCGCCCGACATGGTAATGGGCCCCTAACTGTGCAAAATGAATTGCACTATTTTCTGCACACCGGATGGTGTTGCAATACAGACCCCGGATGAAGATCATGTTTATAAGTTCATGATAGCCAAGCAAGGTACAGAAATAGATGAGATGTTCTCTTTGATAACAAAAAACGAATTACCAGAAGAACTACTAACTACAGTGAATTCCAAGGTATGGGATTTCACAGGGAAAGAAGTAGGACTTATGGCCAAAATAGACCCAGTAAAAATCACTGTAAAGGAAGGTGCAATTTTCCCAAATACTAGACAGTACAAAATAAGTGCAGAAGTGAAGGCAGGAGTTGTTGAGGAAATTAACAGAATGGTGAAACAAGGCATATTAAAAGAAGCTATGAGTAGCCCTTGTAATTCACCAATCATGGGTTTGAAAAAGCCTAGTGGGAAGTATAGGATTGTTCAGGATTTGCGAAAAATTCATAAAATTGTGGTACCTTGTTGTCCTATAGTACCAAATCCTGCAGTAAACCTATACCAGATACTCTGGAGTGCAGAATGGTTTACCATGATTGATCTATGCCAAGCATTCTTTTCAATACCATTGCACCCAGATAGCCAATATCTCTTTTTGTTTAAATTTGAAAATCATGTCTATGTATGGAATCGTGTTCCTCAAGGATACACAGAAAGTCCCTCCATTTTTAATCAAATACTGAAAGGGTGTCTGGAGAAATTAGTACTGCCCAGGAGTTCAGTCCTGGTGCAGTATATTGATGATTTACTGGTAGCATCCAACACTCATGATGATTGTGTTGAAGATTCAATTGCGTTACTCAACCATTTGGCTGAGGAAGGACACAAAGGGGCCGATTCCGATCTCGGCCGGTAGGGCACCGAATCGGATTCGGCTTTACCGGATCCGATTCGGAGCCCTCTTTCCCGACCGATTCGAACGTGCGTCCGGGCGAGCGAGTACGATGCGAGCGCTCGCGAAATCGCCGACCGACTCGTTCGCGGGACCCAACCGCTCCGACCGACTCGCACGGACACGACTCGCACCGCGCAATGGAGACGTTCCCCGGCCGGCTAAGTACGATGCGCGCCTCGAGCAGTCCGACCGACTCGCGCAATCCGGCTCCAAAGAGCAGTCGGAGCCGCACTTTGGGGGTCCGTGTCGGACCCCCCTGTACGCGTAGCCGCGCGAGTCGCACACAGGGGGGACCCATGGGTCCCCCCTACCTGTGCATGTACGGCGCGAGTCGCTTCGACGCGTACCCACTGTAGGGGGCGCCCTTGTTCGCCTCGCACCCATTGAGTCAATGGGAGCCCGCGTACGCGTTGTACGACCGGCTCCCATTGACTTCAATGGGAGTCCGACCGAATCGAGTCCGATTGCATGCGAACGCATCGTACTCGTTCGGTCGGACTGCTAGAGTCCGATTCGGTCGGAAATCTCTCCGGGTCCGGCTCGGTCGGGGAGATTTCCAGCCGGAATCGGAATCGGCCCCAAAGTGTCACCTGAAAAGCTGCAGTTTTGTACAACGGCAGTTAAATATTTGGGACACCAAATTGAAAGAGGAACAAGAAGAATAACATCTGATAGAATAAAAATAATCAAGAAAATGAAAATGCCAGAAACACAAAGAGAAGTGAGAATGTTTCTTGGAATAGTAGGATACTGTCGACAATGGATTATAGGGTTTTCACTACTAGCAAAGCCTTTAATTCAGCTAACCAAAAAGAAAGCCAAAGATCCAGTTGAATGGGATGATGAAAGTGCTGGTGCATTTGTAAAATTAAGAAATGCACTGTGTGAGGCACCTGCCTTGGGCATGCCTGACTATACAAGAGAATTTGCACTATTTTGCTATGAAAGAGAAAATTGTGCACTTTCAGTGTTAACTCAAAGACATGGAATAGACAGCCGTCCTATAGCATATTTTTCTGCTATATTGGACCCAGTGGCGGCAGCATTGCCAGGCTGTTTGAAAGCAGTCGCTGCTACTTGTATGAGCATTGAACAAAGTGAGTCAATAGTAATGGGATATCCTGTAACAGTATTTGTCCCACATGCAGTTGTGATCTTGTTGACAAGAACTAGAACTCAGCATCTCACACCTAGTCGGATGACAAGGTATGAACGAATTATTCTTGGAGCTGAAAATGTGACCATAGTTAGGTGCACTGTTGTGAATCCTGCTACGTTATTGCCAGATCCAATTTTTGAAGAAGTTAAGGACGATCCAGAACATGATTGTCTAAAGGTCACAGAATTGTGTACAAAACCGAGACCTGACATACAGGAGACGCCCCTAAAAGATCCAGATAGGGAACTGTTTGTGGACGGCTCATGCCTAAGGCATGAGGATGGTAAATTGAGCGAAGCCTATGCTGTGTGTGAACTAACTGGAATAGTCGAAGCATCCTATTTACCAGGAGTCAAGTCTGCACAAGTAGCTGAATTAATTGCTCTGATCAAAGCTTCCAAAATTGGGAAAAATTTAAGAGTAACCATATTTACGGACAGTCAATATGGGTACGGGGTTATGCATGATTTTGGCCAAATGTGGATGCAGAGGGATTTCATGACTTCTTCAGGATCCCCAATCAAAAATGGACAGTTTGTAAAGGAATTATTGGAAGCAATACAATCACCAAAAGAATTGGCAGTGGTGAAATGTGCCGCACACCAGTCAGGAGATGACTGGGTGGTAGTCGGTAACAGATACGCAGATCTAGTGGCTCAACACTGTGCCAAAAACAGGTTGGGAGTAAATAAAAAGGTTGAAAGGATGGGAATCAGCTGCCAATTTATGCTATGTGCACCACCTGAAACATGGAATGATGTGAAAAGACTGCAAGATGACGCTGAGGAGAGAGAAAGAAATGTTTGGATAAAAATAGGATGTACCCGAAGAACAGATGATGATGTATGGGTATATACAGATGGCAGACCAGTCATGCCCGACTGTCTGATTTCACAAATGACCAGAATGTATCATGGAGACACACATGTAGGGAGAGATGCCATGATTAGACTTTTCAGACAAAGTTGGTATAATCCAAAGTTTAGGGCTGCAGCAGAGAGTCTTTGCCAAAGGTGTTTAACTTGCCAAATGAATAATCCGGGAAGGAGAACAGTAATTGGTTTGGGAAAAATTGGAAAAGCTGAAGGTCCCTTTGTGAGATTGCAGCTAGATTTCATACAATTACCACCATGTAAAGGACTGAAATATGTACTTGTCATAGTGTGTCTGTTTTCAAGGTGGGTGGAGGCTTACCCTACCAGAAGGAATGACAGCATTACAGTCGCAAAACTGTTGTTACGAGAACTCATTCCTAGGTTCGGTTTCCCAGTAACTTTGGAATCAGATAGAGGAAGTCACTTTAATAACGATGTAATCCGAATAATCTGTGAAGCATTCCAAATTGAACAAAAATTGCACTGTGCGTACCGCCCAGAGGCTTCTGGAGTGGTTGAACAAATGAATGGCACAATAAAATCAAGACTGTCAAAGATGTGTGCATCAACATCGTTAGATTGGCCAGATGCATTGCCTCTTGTTTTAATGGGACTCAGAAGCATTCCTGATAGAAATACAGGATTAAGTCTGCATGAAATAATCATGGGAAGAGCAATGCGACAAGCACATGTACCTACAAATAAACTGCTGAACATAACTGATGATATGGTTCTAGATTATTGCAAGGGATTGGCTGACCTAGTGCGTTCTGTCTCTCATCAGGTTGGAGAAGACGCAGTTTCCAGGCAGCCTGAACAAGAGCATGATCTGAACCCCGGAGACTGGGTGGTTGTGAAGCATCACACCAGAGAAACGTGTTTATCACCCAGGTGGGGCGAACCTTGTCAGGTTATACTAGTTACGAACACAGCAGTGAAATGTGCAGGATTGCCTAATTGGATTCATGTAAGCCACACCAAAAGGGTGCCAGATCCTGAAGGACAAGATCCTCAGTCAGCATCAATAACTGAGGAAGCTGAAGGTTGGCCAGCTGAAGAATCCCAGGTGAGAGATTCGAGAGAAGCTGAAGAAGAACAACCGAGCACAAGTCAGGACTGGATACCAGTGGTTGATATACCAGAAGTTTACAACAGAACAAGAAGCCGAGCAAAATTAGAAGAAATTAGGGAGAACCAGATAGGTGAAGAAGAAGCAGCTCAGGAAGAGGAAAAGGAAACGATAAGAGAACCTGAGCAGGACCAGATAGGGAGAGGAAATTGGGCTCAAATAGACAACGAAACAACAAAATTTGAGCAGGGACAGATAGGTTTAGAAGAACGCGGTCAGGCTGCAGAAGTACAAAGTGCAATAAGCCCTGATCAGAACCAGTTAGAACTAGGGAAATACGTTCAGGGAGAAGAAAACCACGAAAACCTCAAGCATGAAGACGTAAATCCTGAACAGGGTCAGTTAGTAGAAACTCACATTGAAGCAACTGAAGAAAAATCAATAAGACCTGAACAAGAACAACTAGAAGAAGAAACTGAAAATGAAGAAAAACAAATTGTACAACAGCTTGAAAATAAAAGAACTTTTGGAGAGGAATTAAGAAGTGAAGAGACAGTGCAAACAAAGAAAGCTAGAAAAGGTGATCATTGGCCTAGTGTCATTAAAAGAGTAAAATACCATATAGAAAACAGGAGTGACGATCCGGAACAAGTAAATGAAGTAACAAGTCTAACTGGACAAACAAGTGGAACTGAAAAACGAAAAAGCAAAAGACTGAAACTTGTGAACAATAAGTTTAAAGGTCCTGATTGGACTTATATAATCCTTGAAGATTACGAGAGTTCAGAGTCAAGTGAAAGTGGTGACGAAAGAACAAGTGCAGAACTGACTTATGAAAAAGAAATAAAGCCACCTTGATAACGTTAAAGTCTTGAAAGAAAAAGATAAGAAGAGAAATCTTCCTTGTCAAAATGCCTGACGACAGAGTTTTTGGGAGACCGAAATGGAAATGTTGTAAAAGATGCTGTGCTCCATGCATATGTAGTCTGGTAGTGGTGCTTGTAGTGTGGTTAGTTCTGATCGTAGCAATTCCTTACCTTATGATAATGGATAAAAAGATTAACAATGATACTAAGGGAAGGATAGATAACTTGAAAGGTGATAGCGTAAGAATAGAAGCAGAAGATGAACCAGAGTTTCATCACATGGTAGCAGATAACGATACTAGTTTAAATGTTTTCACTAAATTATTGTTTCAGTATGTAGATACAATGGAAGTTAGTGATTGTTATGTCTGTATGAAGTTACCTGAATCAGTAGCAGAAGGGTTAACATATCATCATTTGCCTCTAACCTATGGCATATCATGTAGTGTATTAACTAGTTTATTTTATAGAACAGGGAGACTTCAGTATTATTATTCAGATATAGATGTGATATTTTCTGAGGTTCCGATTCGAAAGAATATGAACCCAGTGCTTAGTAGTCAAGATGCACAATTTATGGGAGAGTTTTTCCTAACAATGAAGTCGATAGATATAACACATGCACATAGAAGCAATTTAACATGTTCATTACATGAAGAAGAAAAGATATTCTTGAATTTAGTAGAAGATAGAAGACAAAATTTCCAAAAGAAAGCGTCTGAGCATAAGGCTCATCTTCCACCTTGGGCTGAGAAAGAGGGTATTTACACACCTGGCAAGGGTCAAGCTGCTATGGCTCTGGATTTTGTAAAGACAGGGAAAATGTGTCTACATAGGTTAAAGACTGATTATAACAATATTTTCATCGGTACCAGTGAATGTGAACATAATTTCTTAATTCTTGGAGGTTGGGGACTAAAAGGAGGAACAGATTCAGTTTTTCCTGGAATTTATTATGTGTGTGGGAATAAGGCTTACTTTAGGCTTCCTGCACGGTGGTATGGAAGTTGTTATTTTGGAATAGTTTTTCCAAAAATATACCACTTAAAAAGAAACACTGGAAGCAATGAAAATAATAGTGAATTAACACGTAGTAAAAGAGCTAGTTTTTCTGAAATTGTAGGTGACATATTTGGTGCATTGATACCTTCAGTGGGAATAATTCTGAACTCAAGGAAGATATGTAAATTATCTACAGTGGTGGATCGTTTATCAACGGATACTGCTGGAGGGTTTCTAATGATTAATGCGGAGATGGTTGCGATTAGATCAATGATTATGCAAAATCGACTTGCTCTTGATATAATATTGGCAAAAGAGGGCGGAGTCTGTAAATTGTTGAAAACGAAACATTGTTGCACGTATATTCCTGACAAAAGTGCAGAAATCGGAACGTATATAAAGAATATAACGAAGCTTGAGAATGAACTAAAACCACTAGAAGTTGATAGTGTATGGGAAAGATTGACAAATAGTATTGCGTCAATTGGTACCTGGTTTGCTAATGTAGGGAAAGGACTTATAGGTCAAATATTAGTACCCTTAGTAGGGATAGCAATAATAGTATTGTCAATAATGATATGGTGCAAATGTTGTAAAAAGAATGAGACGTATAGAGTGACAGGAAAAGGAAAGAAACGAAAGTTTGATGAAATTGAATTAGAAGATCTGAAAAGTGATTATACAAGAAACTGAAAGGAGACGATAAAAATAGAAAGTGTAAAAATGAAATTGAGACAAAATTATGCTAGAAGTTGGCATCTGGTTGTGGGTAATTTTTGATGGCTCAGAAACGCCATCAGAGAGGGGATTGATGGAGCAAGAACTCAAAATGAGACTTGCTCGTAAACAATCCTCTCACAGTATTAATTAATTACATTTTGTAATGTCTTTACTAATAAATGCATACACGAACATAGTATCCAAGTGAAGCTTGCCTATGTGTTTAAACTAATAAGTAATGCTTGTCTAAATCCAAAATGGCCGCTAAAGCGCGGGAATTCCATTGCGCATGTGTCAACCATATCACGTGGTATGACGTCTTTCTTTGCTTGGAGGGAAAACTTTGCTTCTGCGCAGTGTGTGTTAAAATGGCTGCTTAATGTTCTCACGTGCTAAAGCTTGCGCATATGCTGCAATTAAAACTGTGGTATTTTAATGCTACTAATGCGGGATAGATTTATAATTAAATGGGAATAGAGTAGAAATAGGGGGTATACAGTGAAGACATTTATTTGTGATTTTAATGTTTTCTTCTTTGACTTTTATTAGTTCGTAAAATGGGGCCTGGGTTAACGGAACGGCAGCTTGAAGCCAATGAGATGTGCGCATGCGCTCTAAAAATCAAGGCACAGCGATGAAGTCAACTTGGACGACATCCAAGGCTGTGACCTGTTGGCCAACTCCACTACATCCGCGATGTTCTTGCAAATGCAACATTTTATATACAATTTGTATTAAACTTTGTCGTGAGATGGGTGGGAAATAAAGCAAATGTATTAATTGTGAGGGCGGTATTTTAAAACAATGGGCTTAAAGAAATTGAACTAAATTGACATGGTGTGAGGATCAACCCCTGTCCCCGTCCAATCAGAAGTAGTGGGCCCATAAATTTGAAACATTAATGGGAGGTACCTGGGTGTAGAAGGGTATAATAGATATAGAATTAGTTAATTAGTTAGCTTAGGAGCTCAGACACGAGAGATCAGGCTTTTGGTGCTCGGCAGAGCTGATCGATTGCAGACTGAACCGCTGTCCAGAGAGGTCCTGAGGTGGGGGCGGCGGATTCCATTAGAAGGAAGACACGGAAGAAATCGAGGATGAGCGAAGTGTCAGAGAGGGGAACGGCGCAGGCGTCATTGATAGAGAGGTCACCTGTCCTGTCCTGAACCTGGTCCGGAGGTCTTTGGTCTTCATCCTTCTTGGACCTATCTTTCCAACTCCTTGGCCAAGGGGTTTGGTTCTCACATCTTTAGGTAAATATAAATGCAACCTTTAGCTGTGCTGCTGCCTCTATCTTCTTCTTTCTGAGGGACCGTCATTGATCGATAATTGATTATTAGTATGCTTCATCCTTGATATACGATTAAGTATTATGTGGTTTTGTAATTTACTCTGCTGAAAACTTTAGATAAACATTTTAAAACTTCCTGACTCAGTGATTATTTTAGAATTCATGAATTGTAATGAATGTCACTCATTTTAAACTTCCCAATTATCAAAGGGTCCATTGGTAAGTCATTACTCTTTAATCAGAAAGTAATTGGTAGCAGGGATATTGATAAAGAGTACAACTGACCCACCAGCGGAAATTGCTAGTGTAGTATGAATGAATGGGCCCAGGTGAGTATTCGGTGTATGAATGCTTGTTGCTAGTAACCCGCTGGATCAACTGAACATAGTGTAAATGAGCCCATACCTCCTCTACATTCCAATATTACCCATCTGCCATTCTTATCCACTGCCTTTCTCCCAGGCGTAATAGCACTACCTTTCATTAAAATGGCCACCCCGTTGATCCTGACATCTTGAGTTGTATGCGCAACAACTTTTAGCCCCAAATAATTAAGCAAATTGCTATCATTCTGTGCTATGTGGGTCTCCTGAAAGCAATACAGACCTGCTTGTAGAATTTAAAGATCTTCTTGGATCCTTCTCCTTTTAGCGCTGTCGTTTAACCCACAAATATTAATAGTGGCGATGCGTAACTCAGCCATTATGCCAATAATTCATCTTGACCAACCATATTACCTCAATGCAGTTAACACAGACATTATACTGCCCGAAAAAGCTCTCTGTTCCAATCTTATTTTCACATTGTTCTTTCTTCTTTAATACTACCCAGGAATCTGAAAGAAAAACAAGCTTTTGCTGCAATTTACATACCAAATTTTTGCCACGTGACCCCACCTACCCAACCCCCCGTCACACCCTCCACGCCACCCTCCTTCTACCCCCCACTACCCTTGAAAGCAGCCAGTCCCACCAGGTCTGAGTGATAGAGATAGCAAGAAACACCGCAGCACCCACCCCTCAACCTCCCTACACACCCCTTCAAACCATTATTACAAACTAGGCTATCCATGAATAACACAGAGAAAGCCAGCCAGAAAAAGTATTTCTCCATACTGTGGAAAAGCAAACAAATGATAGAGAAGAAAGAAAGGGTCTGCTTTAAGATACACCATCTGTATAAGGAAAGCCCCTATCTCATGAAATTTGGGCCAGACCCCCTTAGCTAAACTGCTTTAAAGTTCTTATACAGTTCTTTTCTCTGCCAGAGCCTGATCCAAATACTCTGTGGTTTGTATTTCGGAATTAAAGAACTTTACAGACCCTCTAACAATTGTTTTCAGCCTAGCCGGGGCCAACAAAAATGTCTCAAATCCGGCATCTTGATAAGGCTTAATTAACTGCTGTAATCGCCATCTGCGCTCCACCGTGATATGGCAGAAATCAGGGCGGATGAAAAAAGAAGACTCATTATACTGCCTTCTAGCCTCAGGACGGGCTTTCTCAAATATGGCCTGCCTAAGCATAAAATTACCAAAAAAGACTAGGATGGCCCTCGGCTGATTTAGATCTCTACTGGACATTTTGTGGCGGGCAAATGGAAACCAGTGTACCCTCTGGATTTCGCGCTCCCAATCCCACCCTGTAAGCTCAGGGAAAGCTTCTTTAAGAAGGTCCAGAATGAAAGAACGAATGCCATCCCCTTCCTGGCCTTCCTTAATCCCAAGGAAGCAGAGGTTATTTCTTATCTGGCGATTCTCCAGATTCTCCAGTTTCCACATAGCATCTGTTAGTTGAACTTCATGAGACTTTGTCTGCTCTAACAGCAGACAGTTCATTTTCGACAACAGATGTTCTCTCTTCCATGGTGTTCAGCCGTTCGCCGATCTCCGCACAGACTTTCCCTATTTTCCGTACTGCTCCTTCCAGTTTCTTTGTAGCCTGTCTTGCTTTCTTTCCGTCCGCCCGGGTCTCTGCGCGGTGCTCTTTAATTGACTCTAAGATCAGACTCAAAGCAGGGTTTATATTAGCTCCCCCTCAGCTTGCTGTCCACCTAAGGAGCTTTCTGCCTGGGTGGGCACCAGATCCGCAGGTCCCAATATCTTTGTATGTGAATAATCCCACTTCAGCCCAGAGCCGGCAATACGTCTTCCTTTATTTGTTCATAACTCGGTGTGGCCCTTGGAGCCTTTAGAGCTCCTTCGATGTTTTTGACGCTTGAGTGCAGTCTCTGGTGCTTCGAGTGTGCTAGAGCCTGAGGTTGATGCACTATCCTCAGTTTCACTGTGGCCAGAATCGGAAGTTCCTGAATGTGATTCCTCGGTAAGAGAAAAAAATGTATCTGTCCCATCTGATATAGTGTGGACAGCTAGTAGCCCATCTAGGCCTGTGACATAAGCCGGCCCCCCAGAGGCACCATCGGGTAGAATAGATAGGGCATTAAATTGAGAGTCAGTTACTATTCGGGATTCGTTCCCAGTGCCTCCTTGAGCCATCGCTCTCGGGGTGCCATCTGTGCCCCCCAGATCCCCTGTCCCATCTGATGGAGGTGTGCTGGTTGCATAGAGCGCGGGCTGTGTTGCCTGCAGCTTTGTGTGGCATCTCACTTTCCTCCAGGCCCTCCTGATGTGCCAAGGTGATGCCCCCCGAATTGCCCCCCTTGCCTTCGCTTAAAATTTGATCAAGTATCTCGGAGCCTGATTCGTACGGGATTCAGTGGAAATTTGACTCCCTGTTCCATCCTTAGTTTTGAAGAAGTCCGTAATAGCTGGTTGGGGTAGCGCAGGGGTAGTGGCTAGATTATCCCCTTCAGGGGTTGCCCCTCCTTCTGCCACTGCCCTTGATACTATTAATTTCCTGCCCCCGGCTTGTACACGTTCAGTTAAGTTCCTCCGCTTCCCTGCCCCCATGCTTTCCAGCTGCTTTTTCAAAATGCGGGGCTCGTTGGGCTTACCTGCATTCATCTCAGTGCTCACCAGTGGAGATTCCTGTCTTGCCCCATAGGGTTGTGTTGGATTCCGCCCCACAGGTTCCTTGGCTTGCCTCGTTGTTTTAGGAGGCATTCCCCCTGTTTCTGCTGCCAAGATAGTATCAATTACTGCTGCCTGCGCCCTCCGGGCAAATTCCCGACTGACAGCAGCAGCGAGGCCCGCCCACGCCCTTAGGGTGCCGCGGAGAGACCGAACCAGCCTCGCGACCAGCACACCGCTCGCGCCGAGGCTGCTCTTCCTTTGATCCACACTGAATGCCACGCTGCACGCCGCTGATACCTTCCGTGCAGAAACACCGCCGCGGGTAAACTCCGCCCGCGTCGGACGAGCCGGTCAAACTTCGATGGCCCCCAGGGCAGGCTGCTCATCCGTGACCAACAGGTAAGCTGTACTGAACGTCCTACGGGCGCTTTGGGAGGCGAAGGGGTGGGAGCTCACTGCGGTAATCCTAGGCGATTGCCATCTTGCTTTCCCCCAGCAGACCCACTGCTGCCAGTTCTCACAGCACATATGAAATATTTTGACCGATCCTGGAGGCCACACCTGGAGTATTGTGTCTAAATCTAGCGGTCTCGCCTATACATTTTTTCCTAGCACTTAATACCACATCTGGAAGTTCGTGTCCAGTTCGCCAGGTAACATCTGGAGTCCAGTGTCCAGGTGCCACAACCAAGTCTGGAGCAGATTGTTTAGTTGTGAAAACTGCATCTTGATACTTTGCCCATGTCTAACGCTCCTTGGGAGCAGAGGGTTCCTCTGGTGTTTTGTCCCACGCTTGAAGGGCCATATGCATGAAGGAAAAAAAGACTGATGATAGACGGTCCATTGTCACAGACCTTATAAAATAAAATGTATAAATAAAGTGTATAAATACGGAGCAGGAGGAGCAGGTTGCAGCAGTGGTGTGGTTCTCCATAAGGGGGACATGCAAGGCTGCTGTTAAATTAAGCTGAGGGGAGGCAGGAATCAATTTGAGCCTGTGGTTTCCGGTGCTCAGCACCGGCACTTAATTGTCAACACCGGCACCTATGACAGTCTGTCACATGGTGGAACTGTTTGTCTAAATTTACAAATAAGCACAACAACAATTGTTTATTAATTTGATATACATGAAAATGACTAATTGCTGCCCAAGCCATTGTTATAGCTTTGGGTACTGGAATAGACTGAATGGTCCCATTTGTGGGACTGTGATGGATAGTAGTTGTGTTGGTATTGGCAGGGCTGGCAGGGGCAATGGGTGGTGCAAGCTGCAGTGGCCTCCGGACGAGGGCCCTAGCACTTATTTATTTACAAATTAAGCACTGGGCACGATCCTTACTGCACTACTACAAGAAGACAAAATAGGGCGCCAGAATGCAACAAATGGATGACAAGATGGAGTGAGGTATCCAAAACGTCCAATATAGTTTTACCTGGGGCTCTAGAAATTCTTGCACCCCAGATGGGGTCATATGAACCTCAACCAGGTAGTACGCGCCTTCACTGTACTGAAATGGGAAAGTAGAATGGGATGGGTGAATTCTTGTCTGTAGGTATGGGGCAGACAGTATGGGCTTGTGTGTCCTTATCTGTACGGAAATCTTTCAAGAGGCCAAGTGTTCGATGAAGGTCAGCTTCATAAATTCTCCATAATGTAGCATCCACAGAGAACATACCCACAAGGATGCTTGGAACCAGCTCTCTCTACTAACAACAGCAAAACCGTTCAAGCCCTCATGCTCTCACATCTGGATGGGGGTACCATCTGGCTCCAAGGCGTCCAAGCTCCAAAATGGCCTCCTTTAAAGTTATCCTGCGTATCACTGCACACCTCATCAAGAGCCTGGAGAATATGTCCACATCGCACCCACCCTAAAGGAATCCACTGGCTCCCTTCGTTGAACCTATCTTATTCAAGAGCAGCTGCTTCCGCACCCGCCTAGCTGACAAGCCCAACACCTCTGTTGGCTCTTAATACACCCAGGGCCGCAAGGGATCAGACTAGAGGGGAAGACGTGCACGAAAAATCTAGGCACGTGATTTCTCATCTACGCACCCAAGCTCTGGAATGACCCTTCTACTGTTTAAGAACAAGCATTTGCAATGCAACAGGTCTCGCATTAGCGAGAGTTTGAGCTATTGGCATTGTAAATGACAATGCCATTTATTTATGTGTTGTTTTTCAAAACGGCTAAATAAAAGGCATTGTCATTTACAATGCCAATAGCTCAAACTCTCGCGAATGCGAGACCTATTGCATTGCAAATGCTTGTTTTACATTTCAATTGTGTGCAAGAGAAAATGTCACCCCTTAAAATAACAGGTTCAAGCTATGTAAGGACTATCATAAACAGAGATGTCTGTGACGGACCCTCAACAAGTATCCTTATGGTGCCTGGCGGCGGAGCACGATTATAGGGCCTGCAATGACTGCGCTTAGATGAATCAGAAGGTCATACAGGACTGTGAGGTGAAATTCTATGTCGCCAAATATTGGAACACTCAACGCCATGACAGGCTGGAGCTGTGTGACACCACCTCCCGGTGCGCACGAGTACTGCTTTAAAGTTTCCAGATACAGTCTCACCTCTAGGGAATATTCCCCAAAGTTAGTAATCTGTGTTTAGAAGTATCCATAAGAAACGGGTCACTTTGATAAGAGGAGAAACGAGACCTGGTAACAGTGACAGAACAGACCGAGAAGAGAGGAGGCCGGAGACAAATTGGGGACAGACAGTGGCACAGAACAGACGCATGTAACATGGGAAAGGAGATTTAAGTCACCTGGGACAGAGAGTGACGCACCTGGGCGAAGTGACTAATAGAGACAGTCAAACTAAGGGACACGAAAAAGAACAGCGACACCAGGAGCCCTACAATTGAGGCAGAGTGACACAAGGGGTCAGAGAGAGGGAGATTACACAGTGGGGCAGAAGACAACACAGCGCGACATGGGACACACGGGAACAGTGACGAAGAAGAGACGGGGCACACCTTGGGATACAGACTGGCAGGGAGGAGACACTCAGAATAGAGAGACACCAGGGGTCGGACACGGGGAATACAATCAGTGGAGCAGTAGAGGGCAGACTATAACAGAACAGAGACACGAACCTGAAGACATCCTGACAGAAGTAGAGATTAGCACACACAGTGAGAACATATACAGGCAATGGAGAAAGTAACACATTACCCAGCAGGCCGGTGACTCCAAGGCCGGTCGAATCTGGTGAAAAGTATGTGGAGTGCCAGATTTATACTGACACGAATCACTCACTGTGCACCAGCCCTACCTGCCTATAAGATGACAAGCCTTTTCAGAAATCAACCCCTTTCCAAGCAGGTTTCCCCTCAGATACAAGACGCCAGGTGCACTGAGGCAGAATGCTGAATACAGGACATCCTCTCCACAGAAGGTGAGGGGCGGTGGGGGGCGCACTCTCCCCAATTCTTACCTGAAACTTCACAGCTCCCCCGTTTGTCATCTCCATTCTGCTTCTTCCCTGTGCAGTCAAGGACGGGACCGACTTTTCCTCAGAGCTACTCACTGCATACAAGCGCAGTGTAGTGAGTAGTCCTGGGAGTGGCGTTTCCTGGTTCATCACCGCTCCCACTGTGACCCTATCTGCCTGGCATGTGACAAAGGTCACAGGAAACAATATGTTGTTAAGGGGCACATGACCCAATAGAAACCATGCATCTACTCATTTGTAAACATACTCGAGGTACACAGGAATATGCCCAACAATGCACGCAGAGAAAGGCTTCGGAGATACCCGTTAATGTTGGGCACAGAAAAACGTAAAAAAAACTAAAAAACATTAGAGCCTACCATCTCAAATGTCCGGAAGTGGGAAAAAACAGAAACTGTACATCTGCATAAAAAACCGGAGCACCTATGTTTCCAACCATGCCAAAGCGCGAGATGAAATGTCGATGATCATTAAAGTGGGGCTGAGAAAACTAAGACAGACAAACAAAGACCAAACGCATGGACTTCAGATGCAGACAAACCTGAAAGCCGGGGGAAGACCGGGTGTGGGTGTATTCGACAAGGATCTTGCACAAGAACCTCCCTTCCTTACACACTGGAGCAAATATGCAGCGACGAACAATCACCTGCGAGGTTTGGCGAGGAGATTCACTTTCAACAACGGATGGCTGACCAAAATCTGAAAAGCCTGCTAGGCGAGACCATGACATGGCAGACAATGCTGCAGAATGCAATGCACAAGGCACCAAGGCCCAGACATAAGTACTGCAGAATGCAATGCACAAGGCACCCAGAGTCCAGACATACAGTAAGCTATGATGCTGCCTAGGCTAGCACAAACGGTGACACAATAAATTCAGGGGCAACACCCTTCCTTTCATCGCGTAGAATGTTGAACTACACCACAGAACGAACCGATCGCAGTCACTACGTTTAGTCATAGATTGTATTGGGCTGCAGTGGGCAAGGGGCCTAGTGGAGCACAGGCTAAAGCTTTAGATGTGTTTTCAGCTCACACAGGACTTCGCAGGGCAGAGACACAGGCAGGATCTATTCACCTGTACGCAGCACATAAAGGACACGGGGGGGGATGGGGGCGACCACCCAGGGAGGGCATACGCACCTGTGTACTTCAGTGCGGCTCATAAGGGGCACTGGGGGGCTCAGAGCTCATACAAGGCACTGCAGAACAGAACACGGACCCAGGCAGGATCACTGTACGTATGTGCACACACATGTGCAGTTCATACACGACACTTGAGAGCTCTGATTCAGGCTGGGTCTATGCACCTGTGAGCAGCGCACGTAGGACCATGCACGGCTATGGTCCAGATCTGACATAGTCACTGCAGGGCAAGCAAGGTCAATGCACTGTTGTGCAGTGCAAACAAGACTCCACAGTGCTCCGACAAAAGGCAGACTATATGCAGCTCCTAAAGGACCTGTGCGTGAGTGCAGCTATGCGTGACAGTGTCGAGCTCTGGCCCAGACTTGGTATGTGCACCGTTCTATAGCTAATACAGGACACTGCAGTGCTCTGATCCTGGCACGAGCTCCACAGCTTCGTGCAGCTCATACAGCACACTGCAGTGCTCTGACCCAGGCACGAGCTCCACAGCTTCGTGCACCTCATACAGCGCACTGCAGTGTTCTGACCTAGGCACGAGCTCCACAGCTCCCTGCAGCTCATACAGCGCACTGCAGTGCTCTGACCCAGGCACGAGCTCCACAGCTTCGTGCAGCTCATACAGCGCACTGCAGTGCTCTGACACAGGCACGTGCTCCACAGCTCTGTGCAGCTCAAACTGCGCACTGTAGTGCTCTGACCCAGGAACGAGCTCCACAGCTCCGTGCAGCTTATACAGCGCCCTGCAGTGCTCCGACCCAGGCACCAGCTCCGTACAGCTCACTGCAGGGTCTGAGCCAGGCAGGGTGTTTGTGCAGGATTTGATGGACGGAGCACTGAAACTATTCGGACATTCACCTTCAGTCACAGGTCTGGGTTTAATGGTTGTGCAGCTCATACAGGACACTGAAGGACAAACTCCGGGAGGATTATCTCCGCCTGTGTGCAGTTCACAGGGGACACAAGAGAACTCTGACCTGGTCACAACCTATGTCCCCTTGTAACGCTCATAGGTCATATTTAAAGACTCGGGCAGAATCTACTCACCTAAGTGGGGTTGAAAAAGGACGCTCAGGGCGCAGATCCGAGGTAGGATAAATACTCCATGTGTGCAGCTCATACAGCACTCACTGTATAGCTCAGACCCAAGCAGGGCATAAGCACTTCTGTGCAACTCCTATAGGACACAGCCAGGCAGCTCATACGCGATTCTGGATCTGGGCACCTATAAGCAGCTCATACCCAACCCCCCAGGGCTCTGACTCGGCCCTGTCAAGCTCATTCAGGATCTATGCCGCTCACAAAGGACACTGCAGGCTCGATCTATGCACATGTGTGCAGCTTATACTCGACCCCACAGGCCTCCGACTAATGCACTGTCCAGCTCATACAGGATCTACGCATGTGTGCAGCTCATATAGGACACTGTAATCTCGATCTATGCACCTGTGTGCAGATTATACTCGACCCCACAGGCATCCGACTCATGCACTGTGCAGCTCATACAGGATCTATGCATGTGTGCAGCTCACATAAGACACTGCAGGCTCGATCTATGCACCTGTGTGCAGCTCATACTCGACCCCACGGGGCTCTCCCTCGGGCACTGTCCAGCTCATACAGGACACCACAGGTTCGATCTATGCATGTGTGCAGCTCGTGGACACTGCAGGGTTCTCACCCAGGCACGATTTGGTAGGCTGATGTGTTTAGATGAAACACAGGTGCCTACTACTGACCCATGCAAGATGTCTGCACCTGTGAGTAACTCCCACAAGCACAGACCCAGTATGGATCCCTGCAACTGGGTCCAGCCCACATTGGACCCAACAGAACTCTGACCTCGTCATGACATTACGCACCCATGTGAAGCTCATACAGGATATTTATGTTCGCAGACACAGGAAGAATCTATGCATGTGCGTGCTGTTTATGAAGCACAATGCAGGGCACAGAGCCAGGTAGGGTCAATATCCCCATGTGCAGCTCGAGCAGGACATTGTAGGGCACAGGCCAGATCAATGCTCTGTGTGCAGCTCGCGCAAGACGCTGCATGACAGGCCAAAGCAGGTTCTGAAACCCCCCTGTGCCGCTCACGCAGAACGCTGCAGGGCACAGACCTAGGAATGATCAGTATGCACGTGTGAGGCGCATGTACGACGACCACGAGGTTCCGTTTCACCCATCAGTTAAGCATTTGTGAGCAGCTCTTACAGGACACTCACTGCGCCGCTTTCACCCAGGCAGGACGTGCGCAGCTTTGCAGGGCTCTGAATCGGACAGTATCAATGCCCTGCGTGGACCGCAGGGCCCTCACACACGCAGGGCTCACATGCAAGCATGTGCAGGCCAGAGATGACAATACAAGGTTCCAACCTAGCCAGTCAGCTAGCCGGCCTGAAGACTTAGTGGTGGGACACACGCGAAGACAGACACAAAAAACACATTCCACAGAAAAACCGCGAGGAAACACCTGCCTTGATAAAATTATTGCAGCGACAAACTGTCAGGTTATGAATGTATATAATGCGCTTAAAGGCTTAGGCCCAAGGCAAGGCCGAGGTTGTAATCGCCTCACAATCATTGGGTGCTTCACCCGCCTCTGCGCAGGTGCAGTCTGAAAACATGAGACAATTAGGTCATCAGCGAATTCAGGGACACATGTCACGCGCGAGCTTCCCAGGCCAAGAAAGGTAACCCGGAAGGAGGTAAGAATGGAAGAATTGATGACTGACAGGAGTAAACGCACATTTGCAATCAAGATAGTACACAGTAAATACCTTTAGAAAGAGGCAATTCAATAGCAACTGCTCAGAATAAAAAAAAAACCAATGTTTAAAGGAGAAGTACACGGAAAGCGGCCAGGTCTCCTCTGTCTTACTGATGGCTGGTGGTAGCACAGTCGTTTGAAACCTTGGCATATACAACCAGGGAGCAGTAGGTTATAATAGGTTAGAATTGAGGTGGGGGCTGCGCCCCTCAGCTCTAATTAAGGAACCGCCCCTGGTCACGAGAGGGCAGCTGGAGCGCTTGTTAACCTTCTTCGTTCTCTTGTCTTTATGGGGCCATGTGTTTTAGAAACACATGGCCCCATAAAGATAAGAAAGGGCTTTGCGACAGACGCAAAGCAGGCCACCGAGTCCGGCTCGGAGGCGAAAGGGCGTCTACAGAAAACCCTCATTTCCAATGGCAGGCCACCGTTTAGCATAAACGGTGACGCCAGCCAATGGAAATGAGGGGCGGGGCTTAAAGCCCTCTTCTGAAAGTCCTCATCTACAATAAATCTCGCCGAGCGAGCTACATGCGCAGCAACGCTAGGCGAGACCTAAAAACTGTAGACACCAGAGGTGCTGGAACAATTTTAAGAGTGGGGATGCTGGCCTTTCGTGCCTCAGGAGTAAGCAATGCCTGTGACACTGTGCAGTTGAGTACAGCAAAGTACCCAAGCCTGGGGTACAGGGGGGTAGGTGGAGAAATGTGGAAAATGGGGTAACAAGTCTAGATTATAGAACATTTTTAAATACTTGAATTACTACAGAGAATCTTTCAATGTATGCAATGCTGGAGCTCTGTCTTCTGAAAGACCACGGTTTTCATTTTGGAAACTGTAATAGAATCGAGTGGGTGCTATTGCACAGCACCACTGGTAATCACACTCCTCCCTTTAAAATACACTAACTTGTAACATGTTAAACAGTTCGTCTACCCTCGCAAAGCCAAGCATCGCCTGCCATTATTCGCTCCCTGGCTGTATCTTTTCCCTCTATCCCTTAAGGCACTCTGTTGCTTTCCAGCTAGGTTCAGGCTACAAATACCACGTATATACTTACATAAATAGCCGGGCATGATATGATATAACATATCGGCATAGAGCCGATCTATAACATGGATCAATAAGGAAGTCGTCCCAGAGTTGGATTTTGTCCCAGGAGGTCGGAGGACATACAACAGGTTGGTTCCTCCAGGGCATCAGGCTGTGGGTAGACGGTGGCCTCTGGGGCCCGCACGGGCAGACATGTCGTACAGAGCACCGATAAGGGTCTAGAGATGGCCTTTGTGCTCACACAGCCGAGCACCAGCAGCGATGCCAATGAATCCATAAAGATAGAAGCGTGACGTTTGCACACGGCGTTGATGTACGTGTGGCACGGGATGCGTTATCATATCGCGCAGCAAGGTCGAAGGCCGAGTTCCTTTATAGACCACAGAACGGCAAGCAGTCCTGCCAAGTATCACGCTTCAGGCGTTAGACTAACGCATTTCAGTGTGGTGCTCCGCTTCACCGCACTGAAATGCATTGTCACGTATTATAGGTATAGCGCCTGGCTGTCAAGCCGTTAGCGCTGCCTAGTACTTTTAAAGCAGACTGGAGTGGCTGGCAGCATGTGCTGTGTGCGTGGTGTGCGTGCGCTGCTTGCGCAGGCTTGTGGCTCCTTACGTGACGACGTCCTGTAGTGCTCACTTGACTTCGGAGTTAGTTGGAGGCTGGCTGGTATTGCGCAAATCATGGCTCAGCCTGCCTGCAGAGCTCGCACAGGGCAGCCGCCGCATGGCTCAGATTCAGTAAGTTTAACTTTAAAATCATTCACAATTGACACGGATGCGCACTGCGAATTCGAGGGGCTATGGAGACGGAGTTGAGGGATCATTGCAGCAGCAGCTAGGACTTTGTCACTGGACTCAGGTGGCGGGCGGCAAACCTGAATTCCCGTGGCTCAGCAAGGCTTTCAACGTCATTTTTAGGTCTCGCGCCTAGCGTTGCAGTGCGCAGACCTGCTCGCGCAGTGCAAGACCTCTTGAATGGGCTTCAGAAAGCTAACCACATGCTCGTGCGTGTGGTTTTGCTTTGTGAAGCCCACATTGGCTGTAGCGTGCTTTTTTTTAAAAATCCCGGCACGCAATTGGGCGAAGGCGGGCGCATGTCCCGCCTTCGCTCCTCCCATTCCCACTGGTGGCTAGCACGCGCAGCAGCGCGCGTTCGCCTCGCTGCCGCGCTCCCTCCCCTGCTCCTCTGTGGTACACGCGCACCACTAGTTTCGATTCCCGCGATCGGCTCAGCTCCTCTGTTTCGATTCCGTGCTTGTCTCTTATTGAATTTATACACTTAACCAATATAATAGCAGACCAAGAAGGCCGCTATGTTTTCTATTTTAGTGGCACCGAAGTCGCTCGCTGTAGGTGGAAGCGTCAGACAATCGGCGTCCGGAGGGCGGGGTCGCGCGCTCCTGTCACTCACTGCTGCTCTCCTCCTTGCACAGTTCAGTGAGGTGGCCGAGGAGCTGGCAGCGAGGGAAGAGCGGAGCCGGCCCGGATCCCTGGCCTCCCCAGCATCCGCTCCCAGTCCGTGTGCGAAGATGAGTGGCGCCCGCAGCCTGTGCACCCTGCAGCAGCTGAAGCCCGAGGCGGACACGGTGAGTACGCAGAAGTGCGGGTTAGTTTTTATTTGGATAACACCACACTCTTATAAACCCTTTGTGCCCAGGTGTGGCAAAAAGAAATTACGCACTTTTATTGGTTTTGCTTCATATCCCTCCCCTGCAGTTTCTAGGTATTCTTTTCTCTCATTCAGTGGGAGAAAAACGTGAAAGCGCTGTTGTTATACAGTGTCTTTTTTTTCCTGCTGAATTAACGACGCTGGTATGGTTTGTCTTTTACCCACGTTACCGGTACTGCATGACTCTCTGATTAGACTTGGCTTTATTTAGTTATGTGGACTGAAAGTGATCGTATTAAAAATATTTGTACTTTTAAAATTATAATTAGAGCTCCCTGTTTTATGGTATTTATTTTTTGGACATTTCCGTCTGTATTTATCCATATTTATTTTTTGTCAACTTTATCTGTATTTGTCCATATTTATTATGGGTTTTGTGAAAAAAATAAAGCTAAAACTGGTATATTTCCACATTTATTTAACCAATAAATATGCAGTCATGCTTGAATGCCTGCCAGGTTTCAGTGATATGAACACCCGCAGAAGATAAAGCAATGCACTTATCTGAAAATATGCACATTTCAGTATCAGCCTTGTGCATATCTACTGCTGTTTAAGCCTCTTTACTAAAATTCCTTACTTTTTAACACCCTCACCTATCAATCCACACAGATATTGGCCTGGCAGTCATGGCAAAGTGTATGTAGAATCACTCAAAATGCACCCAATTTCCGTTTTTACCCACATTTAAAAATAAATACAGACAAGAAAATAAATGGTTTTCTGTCTGTATTTATCTGTAAAAATCAGTAAAAACGGAAAACAGGGAGCCTTAGTTATAATTAACCTGCCATGATGGTAGCCGTAAGTGATTTATAATTTACACCCTACAACTATAGCCTTGGGCAAGTTCTGAATTGGCTGTAAATTGTTTGTAATATTTTAGGTGGCATTTGCTTCTGATGTCATGGAGTACTAACACAAAGGTTATTGCGTTGTTTTAGATGATGCATTATAACACCTCCTTTGTAGTCCTGTGATGGAGGTACAATTTAATTCCACTAGACCCTGGATGTACTGCTCGCGGGTATTGTCGAACGAATCGACTTTCTGTCTTTTAATGACTAGTGCCATGAGGTTTCAAGAGGCGCCTCTGGTCACACCGTGATTGCAGACATGGCGTTAGCTTATGGTTGGGGGTTCTCTGCCAGAGACAGCTGAGTTACACTATGATACGGGAGGTGTATTGGCATCGTCGTCTACTGTAGGGTTGGGTTACACCAATTGACGCAAGTCACACAACATACAAGCACAGAGTTTGGTTGCACAGAAGGCCCATGGCATTGTCTTAGAACACACACAGTGTCACGGTAGTGCAACGTTGCCTTCAACCGCAAGGAAATCGTATTCCATCACATAGTTTGAACCTTTGTTTGACCCAGATAGTTATGGAATATGTCCGTGGGCAGAATTTTTTCAAAGTAGTTGTAGGAGAGTAGGATCTGCTTCACATGGGTACCCCCACTTTTTGCTGATGCTTCACTGTTTTTCGACATTAGTCTGGCTGGGGCCCTGCTAATCAGAACCCCAGCCTAGCTGCTTCCTCTCTAAAATGGTTTCCATGTGCCTTAGGCACATCACTGATTGGGATCTGGAGTGCCCTTATAAGTCCCTAGTATATGGTATACTATGTACCAAGGGCATAGGTACCTCAGAGGCCTGCCAGGGGCTGCAGCATGTATTATGCCACTCCTGGAAGGCCATCCAAACTGACACCGCAGGTCTGCTACTGCAGCCTGGGTAAGGTGGTGCATGCACCCCTTACTGTGATATAGGTTACCTATATCACTAAATACATACACACATATAAACCTATAAGTCACTTCTAAGGCAGGCCTTATCAATCCTAAAGGCAGAGTGCATGGTTCCTATGTGAGAGGGTGCCCCTGCATGAGCAGGGCCCCTCTGCAGCGTTCGGAGACCTTCTCTGATGCTGTTTGTAGTGCAGCCTGACCATATACTCTTAAGCGCATTATAACCTCGCGGTAAAGTGCTAACTTTGGAATGGCTGCACCTAAACATGTCGTGTTTGGTGTCAAACATCTTGGAATACTACCCCCCGCCAATCCTGGTGGCGGGGGTAGCATTCCACCCTTCTAGAGGGAAAGACATGTTAACTCTGGCTAGCCCGGTAACTTCTTTCCAAAGCCCTGGCATCACAAAATGGATGCTGCTGCCACAGACACGAGTCTGGCCTCCTGCTGCTGGACGAAACTCCGGCAGGGGAGGCCTGGACAATAGGTTTCCTGTCCCAGGGAGGTGTGACCACCTCCCCAGACAGGATAATGTGTATTGGGGCTGGGCGGGAGCGCTTTCGGGTGCTTTGAAGTCCTGCCCTGGGGGCACATTTGGGGTCCCTGTGCATACCCCAGTTCAAACCGGATCAGGGGCTTGCAGCCCCTGCTTTGGCGCGAACTGGACAAAGAGAAAGGGGTGTAGCCACCCCTCTGCCCTGACCCACCCATAGGTGGGGCCACAGAGTAGTCCAACCCCTATCCTTAGTATAAGTATAGGAACCCAGTCCTTAGGACTTTAGATTATCCCTGGACGAAACTCTGAAACTGAATCCTGGACCTTCGACGCTCTACTCACGATTAGAGGACAGAAGAATCTCCCTTGGGGTCAAGGAGTGACTCCCCTGCTTGGCAGGCACCAAAGAAGCATCTGTCCGGTTCGCATTTCTGAAGCTCCCGTCGGACGCCGAAGTCATCGCATCACCAGAGGTGGATTCTCAGACTTCCCCGAGGCTACCCTGAGTCCCCAGCAAAGCTGAGGCCCGTGGCTATCGTGGGTGACTTGAGACCGTGACCCCTGGACACCGAGCACATTTGCAAGTGCATCCTCTTCTGGGTCTCCCAGAAGTCGTGCTTTGGGCTCCGAGTAGCCCTAGCCTCCAGCACCAACTGCACCGAAGATCACTGGCCCCCACTCCACGAGTGTCCTGTGAGCCAGATCCACGTGCGGCGTCACGAGGCTCCTTCGCGGTCGCTAGCCCGTTGGCTAGTAGCCCTTAACGAAGGCCAATCTTTTTCTAACTTGGCATCCTGGTTGCTCCAGGCCTGCCCTCACTTACCCTTGCTGGGTGAGTTCCCCAGACCTTGCTGGTCTGCACCATCGACGATCTTCCTCTGCATCGAGACTTGCCGTTGCCAAGGCTTGTTGGGTCCAATCCGGTCACCGACACCTCAGCACTCGACAGACATCGTGTACCAGCCCGAATCCTGCTCCTGGTCGCCGACAACGCCTCTGGACCTCATGGCTGAAGAGTCAAGACGACCGTCAACGCACCTGAAGCACTCGACATCGGTGGGCATCTGTCCATCGCCTTCCTGGTCACTGGCTAGTGACCCAGACTCTGTCCCCTCTGCTTTCAGGTTCGTCAGAACTCCGATCCACTCTTGGATCCACCCGGACACTTTTCACTTGGTCGCCAGCAGCACTTGGCAGCAGATCGCCATTCAAATCGACGACGAAACCCGACCCCGAAAGGCACCTATGCACCCGGCTTCCCTGGGTGAGGTAACACGAGTACTCCGGTGCTCCCGTGGGTAGAGACTCTTCAAAGTCCTAGATCTCAAAGGGTTTGGTCCAAGTCCTCTTTTAAGTGTCCCTTTTCTCTAATTTCCCGATCACGACTTTCTCCATAGAAGTCAACGGCGTATCGCGGTTGTGTATTTACACTGCACGCGTCTCCCGTGGATCCCCTGTGTCACTACCTTGGGTGGTTCCTTGTGGTCCAAGCACTTCTAGAGGCTCTAGGCCTAGTGTCTAGTTCAGTCGTGGTTCTTATACCACTTTATTGGTATATGGATCAACTGAAAACCACTAAAGGTACTTAAGGTACATATAATTTAAGCTTAGAATACAGTAAGTTCTACTGAACTTAGAGTTGTGTGTTAAGGGATAGCACAACCCTTTCTACAACTCAAGAGAGTTTAGTAAGCCACACTAGAGTAGGTAGTGCATACACCACACCACACTAGTAATGTCTTTAAGGGCAGGATCTAAAGAATCCTTGCAGGAAGCCATTGAGCTTCCACCCTCCAAGTATGATACACTCCCATTCTTGGAATTGAGAGCTTTATGCAACTTGAGAAAAATAAGGACAGGCCAAAGCCCCACCACCCAACACCTCAAGGAGTTGTTGGTGGCTTATGACCTTAGTAAGCCCTTGGGGACTGAAGGGGTAGGAGCTGAGGGTGGGGCAGATGATGAGGATGGGACCAGGGGTACCAGTACCCCCAGCCCCCACTGAAACTGGCCAGGAGGGCGACAATGGCCCTGACCTGGATAATCCAACCCCTCCTGAGGAAGATGAAGAGGAGGATCAGAATGATGCCCCCTTTGTCCCCCCAGGAAGGATTGTGAGTGTGCCCAGAAGGTCTAGATCTTCTTCTCAGGAGTCTAACCACTCTGGCACCTCAATAGGGAGCTCTGTCTCATCTCATAGGAGGGAATCCTCTCATGAGAGAAGAAAGAGGCTGGTTCTATATGAGGAAGCTCAGCTTGAACTCAAAAAGAAGCAACTAGCCATAGACAGGGAGTCCCTAGATCTCTTTAGAGAGAGAAGAAAGTTGGGACTAGAGTCCCATGGTGGCAGCCATATCCCTAGAGATAGGGAAAGGTCCTATGACCATAGGAACCTGAGCAAGATTGTCCCTCCCTATCAGAATGGGGATGACATCCACAAGTGGCTAACTGCTCTAGAGAGGGCCTGTAAGGTACAGAAGGTCCCTCAGGAGCAGTGGGCAGCAATCTTGTGGCTCTCCTTTGCTGACAAAGGTAGAGATAAGCTCCTCACTGTTAGAGAGGAGGATGCTGATAATTACAAGGTCTTGAAGAGTGCTCTTATTGATGGGTTTGGCCTAACCACTGAACAGTACAGGTTGAAGTTCAGAGATACCCAAAAGCACAGACTCAAGACTGGGTAGACTATGTGGATTGTTCTGCCAAGGCTCTGGAAGGCTGGTTGATGGGCAGTAAGGTGTGTGACTTCTCAGGATTGTACAATCTGATAATGAGGGAGCAGATTCTTAATAACTGTCAAAATCAGCTGTTGCATCAATACCTGGTAGACTCTGATCTGACCTCTCCCCAAGAATTGGGAAAGAAGGCAGACAAATGGGTCAGAACCAGGGTGAAGCAGAAGGTACAGAACCAAGGTGGGGAAACCAAGAAGCAAGATGCTAAGAACTCTGACAAGGGTGGGGAGAAGGGTAAAGATCAAAAGTCTTCATCAGGCCCCCAAACATCTTCTTCTGGTGGGGATTCACAGTCTACAAAAGGGAAAGGCCAAAGAAAACCATGGTGCAAGGTCTGTAAGCAAAAGACCCACTGGACCAGTGATTGCACCAAGTCCAAAGACTCCAGTCCAGCACCCACCAATGCCCCTAAGGCACCTGTTCCCCCTAGTACAGTTGGTGGGAGTGCTCCAGTCAAGGGTTTAGTAGGGTTCACCCTGGGTACTGAGTTGGGCTCTGACCTAGTCAGAGAACTGACTCAGGCTGTGTTAGTCTGTGATGGAGGCATGGATGTGACCTCCACTGTGAGTCCCAGTAATCTGGGCAAGTACAGACAACAGCCTTTAATCAATGGACGTGAGGCTTTGGCATTTAGGGACACAGGGGCAAGTGTCACAATGGTGACACAAGACCTTGTGAATCCTGGGCAAGTTATACTTGGTGAGATGTACCAAGTGACCAATGCTAGCAATGTCAGAACAGACCATACTCTGGCAGTTGTTAACTTCGCCTGGGGAGGGGTAACTGGCCTTAAGAAGGTTGTGGTGAGTGGAAACCTACCAGTCGAATGCTTGCTTGGCAATGACTTAGAGACTTCTGCTTGGGCAGAAGTGGAGCTCAGGACCCATGCAGAAATGCTGGGGATCCCTGCAGATGTGTTTGCTGTGACCAGGTCACAAGCCAAAATGTCTAGCACTGAACAGGCCTTGGATTCTGGAAGAATGGACCAAGTGCCTTCCAAGAGGAGGAGTAGTAGGGTTAAGGCTGTGCCTTCCCCCTTGGCTCAGGAAGTAGATCAGTCCCTTGAGGGGGATGATCTCAGCCCTGAAGAAGGAACTGTCCCAGAGGAACTTGAACCTGACCAGGTTGAGTTCTTGGGGACAGGGGGACCTTCTAGGGCAGATCTGAGCCAGGAGCAGCAGAGCTGCCCCTCCCTTGAACCCCTCAGACAGCAAGCTGCTGCTGAGGCTGCTGGGAAAGCTAGTGGTCCCCATACAGTGTATTGGGATGATGGACTCCTGTACTCAGAGAGTAGAGACCCCAAGCCTGGTGCTACCAGGAGGTTGGTTATACCTCTGAAGTTCAGGGGCTTCCTATTGACCCTAGCCCATGATATTCCCTTAGCAGGTCACCTGGGCCAGAACAAGACTTGGGACAGAATTGTCCCTCACTTTCACTGGCCCCACATGTCTGAAGACAGCAAGGAGTTTTGTCGCTCCTGTGTAACCTGCCAAGCCAGTGGCAAGGCTGGTGGCACTACAAAGGCCCCCCTGATACCACTACCTGTGGTGGGGGTGCCCTTTGAAAGGGTAGGGATTGACATTGTTGGTCCCATGGATCCCCAAACAGCCTCTGGGCACAGGTTTATCTAGGTGGTAGTGGATCATGCCACCAGGTACCCAGAAGCTATTCCCCTCAGGACCACTACAGCACCTGTGGTGGCAAGGGCCCTCCTGGGAATCTTCTCAAGAGTGGGCTTCCCTAAGGAGGTAGTCTCAGACAGGGGTGCTAACTTCATGTCTGGGTACTTAAAAGCAATGTGGAAGGAGTGTGGAGTGACTTATAAGTTCACCACACCCTATCACCCACAATGCAATGGTTTAGTTGAGAGATTCAACAAAACCTTGAAGGGCATGATTAAAGGGCTCCCAGAAAAGCTTAGGCGTAGATGGGACATATTCTTGCCCTGCCTTTTATTCGCATATAGGGAGGTGCCTCAGAAGGGGGTTGGTTACAGCCCTTTTGAACTTCTGTTTGGCCACCCTGTGAGGGGTCCACTGTGCTTGGTGAAGGAAGGATGGGAGTTACCTCTCAAGCCCCCAAAGCAAGATATAGTGGACTATGTACTTGGTCTCCGCTCCAGGATGGCTGAGTACATGAAAAAGGCAACCAAAAACCTTGAGGCTAGCCAGGAACTTCAAAAGGCCTGGCATGACCAAAGGCTGTTCTGACTGTTTACCAGCCAGGACAGAAGGTGTGGGTGTTGGAGCCAGTGGCCCCAGCAGCTCTCCAAGACAAATGGAGTGGACCCCAGACTATTGTTGAACAGAAGGGTGAGGTTACCTACTTAGTAGACCTAGGAACACCCAGGACTCCCCACAGGGTTCTCCATGTCAACAGGTTAAAACCATATGTGGACAGGGCAGACATGGGCTTGCTCATGGCTACTGATGAAGGGCAGGAGGAAGAGAGTGACCCACTCCCTGACCTGCTCTCACAGAACCCTGACGATGGGTCAGTAGATGGTGTAGCCTTGGCAGGCAGCCTCACTACCCAGCAACAAACTGATTGTAGACAAGTGCTCAATCAGTTTAGACATATGTTTTCACTGACACCCAGTCAGACCACCTGGTGCACTCATGAAGTGGACACTGGGGACAGTCTGCCTATTAAAAATAAGATTTATAGGCAACCTGACCATGTCAGGGACTGTATCAGGACTGAAGTCCAGAAAATGTTGGATTTGGGAGTTATTGAACCCTCAGTTAGCCCTTGGGCTAGTCCAGTGGTCCTTGTGCCAAAACCTCACACCAGTGGTGGAAAAAGAGAGATGAGGTTTTGTGTGGACTACAGGGGTCTCAATGCAGTCACTAGGACTGATGCCCATCCAATACCAAGGGCAGATGAGCTCATAGATACTTTGGCCTCAGCCAAATATCTCAGCACATTTGACTTGACAGCTGGCTACTGGCAGATCAGACTAGCTGATGATGCAAAGCCAAAGACAGCATTCTCAACCCCTAGTGGGCATTATCAATTTTTGGTGATGCCCTTTGGTCTGAAGAATGCACCTGCCACTTTCCAGAGGTTGGTGAATACAGTTCTCACAGGTCTGAAGCCTATAGTGCAGCATATCTAGATGATATTGCTGTCTTTAGCTCCACCTGGGAGGATCACCTGGTCCACCTCAGGAATGTTTTACAGGCCCTGCAAAAGGCAGGCCTGACTATCAAGGCCACTAAGTGCCAGATAGGGCAGAGTCAGGTTGTGTACCTGGGCCACCTTGTGGGTGGAGGCCAGGTTCAACCTTTGCAGAGCAAGATCCAGACCATCATGGACTGGACTGCTCCCACTACCCAGACTCAGGTGAGAGCCTTCTTAGGCCTGACTGGGTACTATAGGAGATTTGTCAAGGGGTATGGGTCAATAGTGACACCCCTGAATGACTTAACTTCTAAGAAAATGCCCAAAAGGTTCAGTGGACAGTTAGCTGTCAAAAGGCATTTGATGACCTGAAGCAGGCCATGTGCACTGCTCCCATTCTACAGAGTCCTGATTACTCCAAGAAGTTCATTGTTCAAACTGATGCATCTGAATTGGGGGTAGGGGCTGTACTGTCACAATTGAATGAAGAAGGTCAGGATCAGCCAGTAGCTTTCATTAGCAGAAGGCTGACCCCTAGAGAGAAACGTTGGTCAGCCATAGAGAGGGAGGCCTTTGCTGTGGTCTGGGCTCTGAAGAAGTTGAGGCCATACTTGTTTGGTACACACTTCCTGGTTCAGACAGACCATAAGCCCCTCTTATGGCTAAAACAAATGAAGGGTGAAAACCCCAAACTGCTTAGGTGGTCCATTTCCCTACAGGGGATGGACTTTACAGTGGAACATAGACCTGGGAGTAACCATGCCAATGCAGATGGACTCTCTAGGTATTTCCACTTAGAACATGAAGACTTAACTGGGCAAGGTTAGTTTAATGTCCCTACGTTTGGGGGGTTGTGTAGGAGAGTAGGATCTGCTTCACATGGGTACCCCCACTTTTTGCTGATGCTTCACTGTTTTTTGACATTAGTCTGGCTGGGGCCCTGCTAATCAGAACCCCAGCCTAGCTGCTTCCTCTCTAAAATGGTTTCCATGTGCCTTAGGCACATCACTGATTGGGATCTGGAGTGCCCTTATAAGTCCCTAGTATATGGTATACTATGTACCAAGGGCATAGGTACCTCAGAGGCCTGCCAGGGGCTGCAGCATGTATTATGCCACCCCTGGAAGGCCATCCAAACTGACACCGCAGGTCTGCTACTGCAGCCTGGGTAAGGTGGTGCATGCACCCCTTACTGTTCTATAGGTTACCTATATCACTAAATACATACACACATATAAACCTATAAGTCACTCCTAAGGCAGGCCTTATCAATCCTAAAGGCAGAGTGCATGGTTCCTATGTGAGAGGGTGCCCCTGCATGCGCAGGGCCCCTCTGCAGCGTTCGGAGACCTTCTCTGATGCTGTTTGTAGTGCAGCCTGACCATATACTCTTAAGCGCATTATAACCTCGCGGTAAAATGCTAACTTTGGAATGGCTGCACCTAAACATGTCGTGTTTGGTGTCAAACATCTTGGAATACCACCCCCCGCCAATCCTGGCGGCGGGGGTAGCATTCCACCCTTCTAGAGGGAAAGACATGTTAACTCTGGCTAGCCCGGTAACTTCTTTCCAAAGCCCTGGCATCACAAAATGGATGCTGCTGCCACAGACACGAGTCTGGCCTCCTGCTGCTGGACGAAACTCCGGCAGGGGAGGCCTGGACAATAGGTTTCCTGTCCCAGGGAGGTGTGACCACCTCCCCAGACAGGATAATGTGTATTGGGGCTGGGCGGGAGCGCTTTCGGGTGCTTTGAAGTCCTGCACTGGGGGCACATTTGGTGTCCCTGTGCATACCCCAGTTCAAACCGGATCAGGGGCTTGCAGCCCCTGCTTTGGCGCGAACTGGACAAAGAGAAAGGGGTGTAGCCACCCCTCTGCCCTGACCCACCCATAGGTGGGGCCACAGAGTAGTCCGACCCCTATCCTTAGTATAAGTATAGGAACCCAGTCCTTAGGACTTTAGATTATCCCTGGACGAAACTCTGAAACTGAATCCTGGACCTTCGACGCTCTACTCACGATTAGAGGACAAAAGAATCTCCCTTGGGGTCAAGGAGTGACTCCCCTGCTTGGCAGGCACCAAAGAAGCATCTGTCCGGTTCGCATTTCTGAAGCTCCCGTCGGACGCCGAAGTCATTGCATCACCAGAGGTGGATTCTCAGACTTCTCCGAGGCTACCCTGAGTCCCCAGCAAAGCTGAGGCCCGTGGCTATCGTGGGTGACTTGAGACCGTGACCCCTGGACACCGAGCACATTTGCAAGTGCATCCTCTTCTGGGTCTCCCCAGAAGTCGTGCTTTGGGCTCCGAGTAGCCCTAGCCTCCAGCACCAACTGCACCGAAGATCACTGGCCCCCACTCCACGAGTGTCCTGTGAGCCAGATCCACGTGCGGCGTCACGAGGCTCCTTCGCGGTCGCTAGCCCGTTGGCTAGTAGCCCTTAACGAAGGCCAATCTTTTTCTAACTTGGCATCCTGGTTGCTCCAGGCCTGCCCTCACTTACCCTTGCTGGGTGAGTTCCCCAGACCTTGCTGGTCTGCACCATCGACGATCTTCCTCTGCATCGAGACTTGCCGTTGCCAAGGCTTGTTGGGTCCAATCCGGTCGCCGACACCTCAGCACTCGACAGACATTGTGCACCAGCCCGAATCCTGCTCCTGGTTGCCGACAACGCCTCCTGGACCTCGTGGCTGAAGAGTCAAGACGACCGTCAACGCACCTGAAGCACTCGACATCGGTGGGCATCTGTCCATCGCCTTCCTGGTCACTGGCTAGTGACCCAGACTCTGTCCCCTCTGCTTTCAGGTTCTTCAGAACTCCGATCCACTCTTGGATCCACCCGGACACTTTTCACTTGGTCGCCAGCAGCACTTGGCAGCAGATCGCCATTCAAATCGACGACGAAACCCGACCCCGAAAGGCACCTATGCACCCGGCTTCCCTGGGTGAGGTAACACGAGTACTCCGGTGCTCCCGTGGGTAGAGACTCTTCAAAGTCCTAGATCTCAAAGGGTTTGGTCCAAGTCCTCTTTAAGTGTCCCTTTTCTCTAATTTCCCGATCACGACTTTCTCCATAGAAGTCAACGGCGTATCGCGGTTGTGTATTTACACTGCACGCGTCTCCCGTGGGTCCCCTGTGTCACTACCTTGGGTGGTTCCTTGTGGTCCAAGCACTTCTAGAGGCTCTAGGCCTAGTGTCTAGTTCAGTCGTGGTTCTTATACCACTTTATTGGTATATGGTTTGGTACGCCCCTAGGGCCCAAACGTGTATTTGTGCTATTACTGTGTTTAAATAACTTCTAACTTATGTATTTCGAACTCTAGCCTCATAAAGAGACTAGAGGGGTGTGTTTAGCAATAAATACATATATTTTGAATATATACCTGGTGTGGTGCTCTTTCATTTGATCACTCAAGAGATTATAGACTGGTAAAACAAGCTGCTTTACATTCCTTCAAGACTTAGCCTGAAGGCTGCTTTCCATAACTACCACTAGGATAGCTTTCAATAAGGTTGTCTTTAACCTATCTCCAATAAGGGGTTGTTTGGACTGGTGCAAGGTGCCCACTATAATTAGTGGACAGCATATACCAGGCCAACTTCTCACAGTAGTGAATTTTCAAGCGAAGGGAGGACAGCGTGCAGTGTAGTTGTTAACTGGTGCTTGTGTGCATTCTCGAAGTGTAACATAATATGCATTTGCACAGCTCGCCTTCACTCCTTGGTGCTGTATAATGCGTTTATTGTTAACCAGTTCAGTGGTGCTCATTTCATTGACCTGAAGGATGAAAGGCTGAATGGAACCGCAGGGATACCATGAGGTCAGACAGATTCCTGGAGTGGATGCAATCGCTCACTGAGCCACCAGCCTTGACTGGTCTCAGCAGCACTCCTCCAGCCTACGCTTCGAAGCTGGGTGTGCCTTAGCATATGAGGTAGCATTGTGCTAACTCCCTAAATAACAGGTTTTGCATGGAGCAGAGATTTGTGGCTGTTAGTGAACAGCCTGCGAATAATTCTGCTAAGGACTGAATCATATGGCTTACTCTAAGCCGCACCCTTTGAAAAAATGCACGTCACAATAGCTAATGTCTCTAGGAAATTTCAGCAACCCTCTAATTTTTAGGTTAGCCACCGGTTTAAAAAGTATTACTTTAATGTTACCATTCAACAAGCACGGTATGAAAGTAGTTGCTGGCAAATATTAGTCAGTAGATATTTACAGGTCCATCAGGCGAATTATGTCGTTATACATTAAAAAACTCCATGTGATATCATCAAATAAATCAACTTTCTAGAATGTGGTTAGAGATTCAGGACAGGGTAAAGAGTACAATGTTTTTTCCTCTACGTTAGATGGCCCTTTAACTTCCACAAAGACGGCAGAAGTCCTATTGGTTTATATTTGTAGAGTATGGCTGTTTATTTTTAGGATTGCAAGCTCACGTGTAATATTCGGTTGTATTTTGCGCTTGTACGATAGCAGTGCAAGATCTGGGGTTTGTGATTAAAATCAATTTGTCACCCATTTTGACTTTCTGGCCTCTGTAACGAGTGGGTGACTTGTGATACAAAACTTATCTCTCCGAATTGGTGTGCCCGCTAGAGTAGTGGAAGGCAGTTTCTACAATATCAAGCCATGCATAGGGGACTCTGTGCACTGCATGGGTTACAAGTACAGTGCATCCATTGAAGGGGCCCCTTACTCACCATCGTATGGATAGGCACCCTCTGCAAATATCATTTTCCTTAGAGATGTATTTCTGCCTGTTCTCCACGATTCTGGCTCACCCACAAGGTAACTTCACCCATAGGTCAGACAAGTCACACTTCCAGAAGCGCAGCATGGTTTTCTCACACCTTACAGTGCAGCAAAATGATTGGAGCACCACTCTAAAACACAACACCCAAATGTTCCACATAGGCTACGCTATAGACAGTGCTTAATTTGTAAAATATTAAGTGCCAGGGCTCTGACCAGGAGGCCACTGCAGCTTGCACCACCCATCGCCCTTGTCATTGCTGCCAAAACAACTACTAATTATCTCTCTTGCATGTAAATGCGACAGTTCAGATTATTTCAGGTCCCCAAAGCTAAAGGAATGGCTGGGGAGGCAGGTATTAGCAATTTTGTAATGTATATTGTTTTCCTAAACAACTGTTATACTGCTCATCTGTAAATGACATGAGCAGCGCCACCTTGTGGCAGACGGCCCTAAGTGTGGTGTTGACAATTAGGTGCCGGTGCCGAGCACCGGAAACCAATTAAGTGCCGGTGCTCAGCACCGGAAAACACCGGCTCAAATTAAGCACTGGCCTATAGACCCAAGCTGTATAGACCATGCACATCATACGGGATAACCTAATCCTTGAATGTACAGATGTGTACGTTAGGGCCAACAGTAGTATTAGGCACTATATAAATGCTACGTTATGATCCACTTAAAACATAAAAACGTAATGACATAAGAGATTTTACAAAGGACTGTAGCGTAACAATGTGGATGAGCCTAGATGCCAGCAAAGGCCTTGTCCTTCTCATAAAACACTATACACACACATACTGTATACCATGCCTGAGCACCTTCCATTCCCTATTCAATTTGAGATATTTTCCTTATGCTCATCTGACTGACACGTTTTCTTGCAAGGTACATAACAAACCCGAGTTGTATTACTCTTCCTAAGAGCCTGCCGTACATCCACCTCGGAATGTAACACACTCTATTACGTCAGAACCGATAAGAGTGCCGGGGGCCATACAGGCCTGGCTCCATGCTAGAAGCAGATCTTCATGTAAATAAATGGTAATGTGGCGGGCTCTTGTGAAATTGGCAGTTTTGATGTTGACAGCCACACCCGTCTGAGCTAAACAGGGGAATCTAGTGTCCTTGTTAATTCCTTAGCATGCATTGAAGGATGACGCAGCCTTGTTTCTCGGATTAGAAGTGCATACCCAAGAGATGGTATTCAGTCGCTTGGTAGCCCTTTCGTTTCCCACATTATTACCAATACAGTGCTTCCTTTGAACAGTTTAAATCTGGGAGTGTGGTTATGAAGGTTTGTTGGTTTTTTTTGGGTTGAAGTCATGCTTGCCTTTCTTACACTTTGTTATTGTTTTACCTCCTCCTCCTGATGCCAGACAAATGTGGGTACCTGCTGGATTTTCTTTTTTTTCCTTTTGCGTGGATCAATTTTTATGCGCAAGTAATACTAAACCTGTGAGTGATTTGGAAAGTACTACAGAGTTCTTGGTCAATGAGGAAACTGCATTTTAGGGCGATACAAGTTTGGAAATGCAGATAAGTGTGGCAAAACGTATTGTAAATATTTCGAAAGGCCCACAAAGTAGTGGGAGTGTTGCTGTTTACCTCATTTGCATTATATTACTCCCTGCTACTGAAATTGTCTTGGGAGTGTCTATAGATGCTCTTCTAGATACCTGTCCAGCCTTGGAACAGTTTCTGAAGGTGGAGGTGGCATTCTAGCATGTAAAACCGGCTTTGTGATTCACTTAGCAGTTTTGCTGGCTGAGGTTCAGGTTTATGCCATGCATAATCTTGGTGCATAATTGACAATATGGGTTGCCCAAGTTCAAGAAGATTGCTCAAGCATGAAACCGTAATTCAATGCATACTTTGGTCTTTCTTCAAAATAGTCACCAGCCCAAATTAATACAATCGAGTTTGAAACCCAACATTTTTCCACTTAAGTGTTAACATTTAAATGTTAATTGAATTCCCGCAGCTGGGTGACCTTGTTTTAGAGATTGCCCGTTAAGGTATATTTGAACTTGTGATAGAAGAAATATTGTTAATAAACTCCATATATTTATTTAACTGTTTTGTAAGTTATCTTGGCGCTGCACAATCCAACCATAAAATAAGACCTATCAATCAAAGCAAATCCAAAAAAACTGAATGAGAAAAGTGTGGGGTATAACAAAAATGTAAACACTAATAACATTAATCTAAAATATACAAATGTAAAAACAGGCAATTAAATAACATTAAAGGCCACTGCAAATTAATTGTCCATGTAATTTGCAACCGCTTTATGTACCTTCATATTTTTTTTTAAGAGATAAATGTTTAACTTGCGCAACATTATAATATGCAAAATGAAGTCTTGATCTTAGCAAGGCTACCTTACCGTCGTTGGCATGAATTAAAAAAGTGGCTATACTTTTAAAACTTAATGGTGGCATTTTTATCTGATCGCACGTGCAAATCCTCTTTAAATAGAAGTGCCCTTCAGGGCAGGGGCTGCTAGGCCAATACTTTACTTGCCAGTGGTTTTATAGTTCCATTTCTGTTATCCTTCTGTTTTGTAATTTTTTTTTACAGTAATTCAAAGCATATAGTAGATTTTCTTTGCACCAGTAAGAATCCTATTCACCTGTGCTGTACATTAAAACTAAAAAGGATTATTTTTGCTTTATATAAGACTTCCTTCCAGCTACCAAGCATCTGCATGTTTCTTCTAAAATTATGTGTAATGGTTAGGTCCCCCCCCTCCCCCCCTTTTTATTTTCTATAAGCACGTGGCTGTCGTATTTTGGGAGCGGCATTGTTGCTAAATAATGCAACACCAATAGCTCAAACTTTAATAATGCGAGACCTATTGCATTGCAAATGCTTGTTAGATAAAGTAGGGAGTGCCTAGTTAATATAATATATGCCTGGTCAGTCTTAAAGCACCTCACCCAGAACCTTCAATAGCAGGTGCCACGTTCCCTCAGGGAAGAGATCTTTTACGGATGCGAGCATTTTATGCTATTTGCCTTTGCATAGCACTTTCTACCATTGTTGCGGCATCACAGCGCTACTCCAATACAGGACGTGTTGACAACATTTGCAAACACTAGTGTGGCAAGAAAACTGCATGTTACTTGCAAGCAGATCACTGCGCTCCTCAGGGCTCTGACTGTGTGCGGGGCCAGAGAAAGACAGGACACAAGAAGGGAATCCAAAAAGCGAGCCCTGGCTCAGACTGAGTGTGTCATTGCGGTTGTTGGGGTCTGCAAGCTGCCCTTAGAAATCAATTCCGGGGCAAGTACTGGTCCTGTGACAATAAAAATCAAACTCAAGTACAACAATGATGCTGTTTTCTCCTGAGACGTGAGTACCGATGTCACAAGAAAATCCTCTTTTTTACACATTGCTGTATGAAGTGGGGACAATTCAGTTTTTAGGTCTCGCAGACCTAGTGCTGGAGCTCGCATGCGCTTCTCGCTCTGCGAGGCTTATTGTGATCGAGATGATTTCGGAAGGGGACTTGAAGCCCCGCCCATCAATCTTATTGGCTGGCGTCATTGTGCATGCTAAACGCTGTGTTTCTATTGTAAAGGAGGCTTCTTAGTCCCTCCTTGTTACCGCCCTGTCTCCTTTTGGCCCCGCCCACCCGGACTGGATCGTTTACTCGCGGCGTTAGACGGTGTCTTTTAATTCCTGGGTGAGCACTTTTTTTTGTTCATTCGCGCAATGGCGTGGCGACAGCTTGTTCCGATTAGGCAACTTCGTGAGGCTTCGTCTGTAGGTAATTAAGTGTCTCTGCGTTGTTGCGCTACACTGGACTGCTACTAACTCTCTCATTGTGTGATTATTTACCAATGTACGCCGCAGCATAAGACGGCACTACACTTGTATGCCATTACGTATTAGTACACTTTACTGCACTACTATATTTAAACTTTTGATGATTGCACAGTCATATTGCTGCACTGCACTGTAGCGCTTTAGTGGTTAACCGTGTGCTACCAGTCGTGCTTCTCTGCGCTGCACAGCTGATATTTAACTCTTTCAGGATGACACTGCTGCACTGCACTGCAGCGGTAAACCTTGCGCTACTAGTCGTGCTTCTCTGCGCTGAACTGATGATATTTAACCCTTTGGTGGTTACACAGTTATACTGCTGCACTGCACTGCAGCGCTGCATGCTACCAGTCGCGCTTCTCTGCGCTGTACTGCTGTGTTGTTTACCCTTTGATGGTTACACAGTTATACTTCTGCACTGCGGTCAGTGGCTAACCGTGTCCTACCAGTCGTGCTTCTCTGCGCTGCACAGCTGATATTTAACTCTTTCAGGATGACACTGCTGCACTGCACTGCAGCGGTAAACCTTGCGCTACTAGTCGTGCTTCTCTGCGCTGAACTGATGATATTTAACCCTTTGGTGGTTACACAGTTATACTGCTGCACTGCACTGCAGCGCTGCATGCTACCAGTCGCACTTCTCTGCGCTGTACTGCTGTGTTGTTTACCCTTTGATGGTTACACAGTTATACTTCTGCACTGCGGTCAGTGGCTAACCGTGTCCTACCAGTCGTGCTTCTCTGCGCTGCACAGCTGATATTTAACTCTTTCAGGAAGACATAGTTATACTTCTGCACTGCACTGCAGCGCTGCAGTGGCTAACCTTGTCCTACCAGTCGTGCTTCTCTGCTCTGCACAGCTGATATTTAACTCTTTCAGGAAGACAGTTATACTACTGCACTGCAGCGGTTAACCTTGTGCTACTAGTTGTGTTTCTCAGCGCTGCACTGCTGATATTTAACCCTTTGATGGTTACGCACCGCAGCACTGCAACAATTAACCTTGCGCTACCAGTCGTGTTTCTCGGCGCTGCACTGATGATATTTAACCCTTTGATGGTTACACAGTTATACTGCTGCAGTGCAGCACTGCAGTAGCTACCCTTGTGCTACGATTCGGGCTTCTCATGCGCTGCTGTGATGTGATGTTTACTCTTTAATGGTTACACAGTTATACTACAGCACTACACTGCAGCACTGCACCAATTAATCTTGCGCCACCAGTCGTGCTTCTCAGCGCTGCACTGCTGTGTTGTTTACCCTTTGATGGTTACAGACATATACTGCTGCGGTGCCCAGCAGCACTGCAACAGTTAACCTTGTGCTACCTGTCCTGCTTCTCGGCGCTGCACTGCTGTGACGCGCACCTCTTGTGAGTGTATTCCTTGCTCTGCTCTTTAAGGCGCACCTCACTGGACAGAAACAAAGCGCTGTCCGTGGCAGTAAGGGCCCATAGGAACTTTACTCCTCCTTAAGCGCTTCTGGCGGCAACGGTGGTACCATTACCGTCAGCATTACCGCAGCATGCAGCGGTGTTTAGCGAGTTACCGCCGGTGCATTCCACGTCTGGTGTTAATAAATGCCAGAGGTTACCAGTAGCGTCGCAAAGATGTCCTGGGCCCTGCAAAGAAGGAAAGTGTCCCCTTTGACTGCTGAAGGGGTAGAAAAATGCAGCATTAAAGAGGGTTTCCAGTGCCCCAGTGGCACTGCACCTGCTGCACCAATGGTAGCTGTACCCTTGGAGTTACCCTGAAGTGTCACACTGGCAGTGTTTACCTGATCCCCGAGCCTCGTGCTCCCTCCTCTCTAGATCCAAACGCTTTCGGTTCAGTTCCCCGATCTCGTACCGATTTAATAAATGTAAACACGAAAGATTGTATATACTTTCTAAGTTACGGAGATCCTATGATGCGAGGGCAGCAATCTGACGGACTCAGCGTTTTTTAAAGTATTGTTATAGGAAAGTAACATTAATGGTTGCACTTTCTCTCGGCTTCTTACACCAACATTAGTCAATTAGTCGCCAGGGAGGCCTAATAATCTATCCAGTGTGCCGATTACACGACCCGGCCCGAGTCCCCTTCTCCAGCCCGGAAGCCGGCGCTGCTAATACCCAGGGGGGTGATAAATGCATTCACCGAGGGGGAAAACCCACGTGCATTAGTATTTCTTGTGAACTCCCCTTCTCCTTGTGTGTACACGTGTAATTAAGTGTTAAACGTGCAGGAGAAACTGAGGTATGTTTACACTTCTGTCGGCGGCACAGGGATTCTGCAAAGAAACAGGACCCGGCAGATTTTATTATAGAAGTGAGGCTTAAGTTTGATGTCACCGCATAAACACAATGTTTGATGTTACCGCATAAATGCAATGTTTGACGTTACCGCAGGAATACTAACTGTCTCAATGGCGCGTGACTGTTTGAGACGTTTTCTTCTCCTCCTCACTCTCCATTCTTGTGCCTCAAGCTGCTCTTCTCCTCACTCTCCGTCCTTGAGCCTCACGCTGCTCTTTTCACACTCCTTCCTTGTGCCTCACGCTGCTCATCTCGCTCTCCGTCCTTGAGCCTCACGCTGCTCTTTTCACACTCCTTCCTTGTGCCTCACGCTGCTCTTTTCACACTCCTTCCTTGTGCCTCACGCTGCTCATCTCGCTCTCCGTACTTGTGCCTCACGCTGCTCTCCTCCTCACTCTCCTTCCTTGTCCCTTGCCCTACTCTTCTGCTCCTCACTCTCCTTCCTTTTGCTTCACACTGCTCTTCTCCTCCTAACTCTTCTTATGCTTCATGCTGCTCCACAACTATTACAATCCAATCCACATAATTCCACTACACACGGCAAACATACACTCCATAACACATAAGTAAAATACATCGCCATTTACAATGCCAAAGGCTCTAACTCACACAAATGCGAGACCTATTGCATTTCCAATGCTTGTTATAGAACGTTGTCAACACTTGACTATCCTATTGGGATTCAAACATGCAACCTACAGTTCACACACACATGTCTCTGCAACAGGCACAGTAACCTACTGAGCTATCTTGCTATGACTAAACATGTACCCACAACGCAAACCCATGCTGCGGGAACATTAACCGACCGACCTCTTTTACTAGGATTAGAACCTCTGACCTCCAGGTTAAACAAAGATCTCTGCATCAGGTGCTTAACTCACTGAGTTATATCCACTCAGGCTGACTTCCAGCATATTAGTAGGAAGATTTTTACATAAAAAACCAAAGAGCATTCCCATTTGAAGACGTTTCAAAAAGTCCATAGAAGTTGTTTGCTGCTGAAACAAGTCCCAGCAGTAAGTGCGACACCTCACAACAAGGTCTCTTTAACCAGAGCTTACAAGTATAACAGGTCTATGTGTGAGTAGATCATCCAGACCAGGTGTTTATATTGCATTCTGGGACTTGTAGTCTTCCCTTTAAAATGGGACAAACAGGACTGCAAGCATCAGAAAGCAAAGCAAAATTACAGACTGGATAAGCTACTCATGCACGAACATGTGAAACTGGACATCTTTGGTTTAACTTCTCTGGACTGAAACGATGTCAGAGTTCCAAAGCCATGGCCTGTTTTTTGCTGCCCCTTTTGGAAATACCCTAGAATGCACAATCACACCCCTACTTCCCCGCACGAGCACACACGCACAAAACACACAAACGAGTAAGTTAGTTATTAAACATATATAATACACCACAGGCAAAACCATCAGCAATAATACATTTTGCAAGATCCATACAAAGTTATGTGCGAACTTCGTAGGTCTTTTGATGTAAGGATATCTTTCCAGACACCCCCTTCACCACGAGTATGTCATGTAATGTGGAAATACAAATTCATGAAGGTAAGAAGAGATTACTTTAAGAAGCTGCACCCTTTTAATTTTGTTACACTTTATATCTCAAACACATCCGTGTGATGTCGAAGATACATAAAACATACATGGTGTATGAGATTTGTGGTCATTCTGTTTTTTTTTTTAATAGTCTGGCTTGACAGCGTAGCTATCGCCAGACAATTATGTGAGAATCACCAGGAGAGGGCCTTTAGCACCGCCCACCTATTTGGAGCCAGGAGAGCAAGTTTTGATTGGGTAGAAGTTGTGTGCTTCCACAAAAAAGTGCTTGCCCTTCACATAGCTGTGATCATTTTTTAGGTCTCGCCTGAGCCAGCGCATGCGCTGCTCTGCGAGACATTTAGTAGGTGGCTTTTCAGAGTGCTACCCCAAGGCTTTTGCTGGCCTCCAGCTTGCGTTCACGATCGCGTGCACGTGCAGAGCTGCCATCTGGGTTGCTGTAATCAGGCTCCTCTGCTCGCACTCCCCCTCCCTTCTCCCCCTCCCTTTTCATCAGCTTCATTAGGCGCCATCTGGCTTCCCTCACCATCTGGCTTCCCACCCTTACACTCGCAGCGGCTTTCATCGCTCGCGATTACTTTCACTTTCGCGGACGCGCGGCCGTGTCACTTTCACGGCCGCGCAGCCAATGCTTGTTTTTCTGTTAGCGCGCGCGCGCACACACAACTCCCGGGCTTGTTTGTTTCACTTTCACTTTTTTGACACACAATGATTGTGGTGGCTCCCAGGGTCCTTCTCCCCACCGCCACTTCACCTGCTGCCCAGAGTCAGAGACCATACGGGTCTTCCCATGGTGTGAGTCATCCTCAGCACGGCAGCCGGAGCAGTGTGGGGGATCCGGGAGCCTGAGTGGGGCCTTGCCAGGGCTGCAGAAGCCAATCAACTGCTGCTTGCCTAGACATGCAGTCCTAGCGCTTCTCGTCATCATAGCATGGCGGCATGCAGGGCTTCCTTTTTCTATTCGCCCAATCTGCTTTTGGAGTAACTGGTTTGCTCTGGGTCATCCCGTCTCAGATTCCGCGGGTGCTGTACACCCTGCTCGGTGCATGCTACTTCAGGAGACTCCAGTAAACCCTTGAGGTTTGGTGTACTCTACCCGACATTTAAAGACACAGCGGGAGCAGAGGAATGATAGCAGAGGGCCCTCAGTGCTTTAAGGCCTTCGACTCTCGATGCTCCTCCCACAGTGGTGGCCTGTGGGGGGCGGGGCTTTAGAAGGCACAATGAATCTTGGGCATATGCCAGAGGTAAGGAGCATCTGTCTCTGGGAACCTTCGGTTTCACAGCCCCATGCTAACATCCATGATAGCCTGTTGCCTCCTCAAGCTCTTCGGACACTGGAGATCCCACCTCCACCACCAGCGCTATCTGGGACTGACTAGCAGAGTATCAGCCTATCTTTATCTCTCCCGGCTCTCTGTTCTCATTCCTCCAACCTTGTGCCCCTGTCTCCCTCACTCCTTCACTGTACTCCATCTTTCTGCCTCTCCTGTTCTTGCCCCCCCCATTCTCTTTCCCTCTCGCCCTCCTGCCTGTCTTCCCTCTCTACCTTCCTCTAACCGACTCTCTCACCCTTTTGGTGAGCTTCCTCCCTTTCTCTGTCTTTTCTGTTTTACCCTCACTCGCTCACCCTCCTTCTAAGTCCATGCGCGTCCCTGTCCTTCCTCCTTTTCTCCTGCTTCTCTCACCCCATCGTTTCTCCGCCCCCCCCCCCCCTCCTCCCCGTGCTGCTGTTTATTCGGTGGCTCGTATTTACAAGGTGCCCTTCAGTTCATTCTCTTATAATGCTCCTCCCGTTCTCTTATCAATTTTAATCTCTATTCAGCTGATTCAATAGCACTGTACTTTAGCAGCGTGACAAGTTAAACACCCTCTTCTGAGGCAAATGCATACATTACACCAACGACACGCCTCTCTACCTCCCACCTCTCCTCACATTTCCCTCCTTCATCTCTCCCTCTTCCTCTCTTGTTGTAAGTTAACTCTCTTTACCTGACCAGAGACTAAATCCCTGCCTTTCTCTCTAACTTACTTCTCTACATACCACACTCTGTGACTAGCTGTCACTTCTCTATACCACCCAATACATTTCTTTCTCTGTCGCACCTTTCTGTCCCATGTCTCATTCCTTTACCTAAACACTCCCTTTTAGCTGTCTATTTATACATGGCTACGTACCTACCACACTATTGCTCTACCTTTAAACTCGCTCTGTACGTCACACCTCTCTTTCAATAAACCTCAGTGCCCCACAGCACTTACCTCTCATGACCTCAACTTGCCACCTCTCTCCGATCCTACCTCTAGATATCTAGCTCTCTGCCCCTCTCTTCTCCTCAAATGCCCCTCTCTCTCTCTCTACTTTCTCTTCTTTCTGCATCTTGCTGCTCTGTTTGCATCTCATCCCCCTTCATTTCTCTTCCATTTACTTCACCTCCCTCTTAATTTCATCTCTCTTTATCTTACCCTTTCTATCATTTTTGCCATCTATACCTTACCTTTCTCTACCTCTCGCATGCCTCTTTCTACCTCACCATTCTCTCTTTCATTTCTCTCTCTGCCTCACAACTCACTGCCTCATCTCTCTCTTCCCCACTTCTCATACACTATCTAGCCTCTCAATTTACCTCACCTATTGGCCTTCTATATCTCTCTTTTTATTGATGTCCTCTTTCCCTCACCTTTCCCATTATTTTATTTCTTTTTCTCTACAATGCTCTCTCTACCTATTCCACTCCATCTATCACTCCCTTTGCTTTCATCTCTCTTTCTATCTCCTTCACTGTTTCCGTTCACTCTCTCTGCTTCCAATGTCTCGCTCGTTTAATACATCTGTCTTACCTCTGTCTCTCTCTCCCTATTTCACCATTCTCTACTTCTCCCTCGCCCTTCCTCTGTATTAGCCTCATCTCTCTACCTCATCTGCACCTCTTTTCTCTCTACTTCTCATATCTTTCTATTTTTCATCCCACCGGCTCTACCTGCCTCGCTACTTTGTTTACCTGACCTATCATTCTGTGCTTCACCTTTCTATTTGTGCTATCTCATTATATAACTCGCCTCTCTTCCTATCTTATTTCTCTCTAGACCTTGCCCCTCGGGTTGGCACCTTTCTTACCAGCCTACATTTAAAACTGCTTCTAAAAACAAGCATTGGCATAGCCAATAGGTCTCGCCTTTGGGACCTTATAAGTTTTTAGCCATGCAACAGTTGATGTTATTGCACAAGGATATTGTGCTGCATAACTAAATACTTATAAGGTCCCAAAAGCGAGACCTATTGGCTATGCCAATGCTTGTTTTATTTATCCAACTGCCTGTGGTTGAACTTTTAGGGGCACAAACATGCCATTGCAATGCTACTAAAGTGTCTTAGATAACTATATCATTTATGGTGTTTCTTTCAAGGAGAAGTACAGATGGTAGAATGGCAGTCAACGTATATGGAATTTTAGGTCTGGCTTAACAGTGCATTCACAAGACCTATTGGCATTGCCCTCTGAAACAGTCTTCTGCCTGCTTGAGTAATATATAAAATACGTCCCCCAGATACAAAAACGTAGAAAAAGCATTTAGATATAATTTTCACCTACTGTAAACCATATGTGTCCACCTCACAATTAATGGGCTTATTATGCTAGGAACTCATATTTCAAAACAAGCAGACACGCTGGGAATAAACCAATCAAGATGGGATGAAATAGTTTCCTTGAGTGAAGAGGGTTTGCTGCCTCTAATCTCCGGCCTCCCCAGTCAAGTCTCTGGGTGCGCCAGGTTATAGTGCCAGCACTGTTCAAAGTGGGTTGTATGTCACTATTTCCCCTACGATAATTTTGGATTTTTAATTTCGAAACACCTTAATTTCAGACTAATATGATTATGTAATATCATTTCGGATGTCATCATTAGTTTCTTAAAAACTTTTTCATTAACTATTTTTAATGTTATTTTTTTTAATGTAATATATTATAAAGTTTAGGTGTAACCCTGAACCCCTAAAGCTACTTAATCCTAAACACATGCACACCCCTAAACCCCAAAAAACCTATAAAACAAGTCCAAACTGACCACTAAATCCTAAAAAAAAGTCTTAACAGAAAACACAAGCACACCCCCAAACCCTAAAACAACCTATCAGAGCTGTGTGCGTGTGTATATATAAATATATAAATATACATTTATGTATGTATTTATATATATATATACATTTATATATGTATTTATATATATTAGACAGAGGGTCAGAGATATGGGGCTTTACTTTCAAGAAAGAAAAGGACTTTAATGCATACTAGAACAGAATACTACACACAAACATAAGCAAAGTAAAATTAAGGGCCCTTGGTGCTGTGGTAGGGCTGTGCCTCTATCCACTAGTTCTCTCTGGTACCACAGCACCCCTCTGGTCCAGGCGATTCTTCTCTGTGATTAAGCAACTATCATAATCATGGCTCAGATGCAGATCCCCCCATTTTTGTATTTTTCACTCAGTATCTCAGAGTTCAATATATTAAATTCTCATACAGTTCGGCTGCTGAGTTCTTACCACCAACAGTGGAATAGTCCTTTTGGGCAGCCACCCGGCTTTCTCTCAGAGTTGGCCACTCCTTCCGGCTTCTGGGAGGAAGCATACCAACGGATGGAGCTCCCCGTTTGTGCCACCACCCGCCCAACAGATGCTTCTTCAGGGGTCCTCCTGCTGCATTTGTCTCATGATCTTTGCCGGTGGTCGCACAGGCAGGGAGAGTGATTCCTGTAGAAGACTTTATCACAGACCGGAACAGGGGGCAGATACTGCAAGATCGGTGTGGCTCCACACAGGCCAATCTTCTCATAAGGGTGCAAAAACGCACAGGCCGATCTTGGCCAGAGTCACTACTCCTGCAGGCTTGGCAGGCTCCTTCGATCGCTCAGAGCAGACAAACAGGATTCTAGGTGCTTTAGGTCAGGTATCCACCTCTTCCAGCAATAGGTCAGCAGACTCAGGTCAGGTCCCCTCCCCTTTGGGAAGCTGGCTGTAAGGCAGGCACCAGGTCTGGTTGCAGAGTAGTTCTCTGAGTTCTCTGTAGGACACTCTTTTCCTTGGCTATAGAGGTCTTGGAAATGGACAACAAGTGGGGTAGAGAGGTCCCACTTTTACACAATAAAGCAGGCAGGAGCTGTGCATCCACAGTCTGCACTTTCAGAACCGGTTTGGGATGGTTCTGCTTTCACAGGTCCTTTCCAAGCTGTCCAGGCACAGCCTTTGAGTAAAGTGATGCTTTCGCAGCAGGGTTGTCTCCAGCCTGGAGCACCCCAAAAAGAGAGACAATGAGTTGTGAGGAGAAAGAACACCCGACTTTAAAGACGACCGCAGAGGCATTTTCTGACCTCCAACTATATAACCGCCAGACTCTAGAACAAGCAATAAGACGTAAGAATAGAATCAATTGGAGAACCAAGACTTAAGGAATTTTTCTTGCTAACAAGAGGTGGAATAAAACAATAAAAGACTTATTAGAGAGACAGTTCGATCAACAGGGCACCCACATATGACTAATATCCATTGGAGGGTAACAACCTAAAAACCCCTTGAGGAAACCCTAGCCTTCAAGCCGCAGGGGGTGAAACACATGTTGAACGAGCAAATGGGAACTGTAACAAAGGCTGTACATTCACTACCAAGATTTCCATCATCAAAATAAAACGATCAATTAGAAATAGCAATTAGAAATCTATTTTTATAATACAGAATACTATATATTTGTACTAATTTGTTGATGAATATGACCTGTGCATGTACGAAAAAAACAATAGAAGCATATCACCATGAGGCATTGTTTTAATTAAGCAATAGGTCATAGGAAAGATCATGAGAAAGCCCTCTCCAGCAAACCATTTACAAGTCTTAGAGGTCTATTTGCCCCACCCTCATTTTAAGTGTCCATTCACCAAAACGAAAACATACAAATTAGGGCATTATAAAGCGGATCTGAGTTTGCCAGGCCTTTCTTATGAGTCACTGATTTCGTTGCAGTACACCTCTCCTAAAGCTGCTATTTTTGCAAAAGTATTTTATCAAATTATTTGCCTTTAGAAAGAGGTGTTAGACAAGTGTGCCCTTTATGCCCACTACTTTTCATTATTTCTCTTAAGCCTTTTATTTACAGGACTACACAAAATAAAGATATTTTAATTTTCATATATGGTGATTCCAAACTAAAATTATCAGTATTTACAAATGATATCCTTCTTCAAATTTCAAATCCATATGTTTTTTTACCTACTTTTATGGAAGAAGCCTAAACGTTTTCTCTTTGTCAGGCTATAAGTTGAATTTGGACAAATCAGAAATATTACCACCTAATACATTTTATATAAACACAATCCTTTGATTCCTCAGGGGTCTCTTGGAATATGACCAAAAGGAAATACTCTAGGTATGGTTCACAAATTCAATTAGGGAACCAATTAAAATAAATGATTCTGTTCCCTCTCATATTATTTATAGTATCCATGATCCCGGTCCAGATTCCTGCAGTACCTTTTAAAAAAGGTTTCTATGAAATAAAAAGAGATCTAGTTTAGCCCTCTCAAACATGAGGATGAGTAGGCATACTGAGGAGTGAATTTGTCAAGTTTTCAATGACATCATATTGCATTTTGGTAAGACTAGTTGTGCATTGGCTAACCTATGGAAACAAAAAACAAAAACCTTTATGGGTCGATATACAACATTCTTTTCTTTCACCCTTCTCCTTCAAGGAATGTTTGTCATTTACAATGAGACCCTCTCATTTAGCCTTCCTGGTTATTGCTTTCTCATGTAGACCTTTGCGACCATTCCTGTTACCTGACATGGAATGGGAAGTGAATTCAAGAATTATTCTATAAGGTATAATAAAAAAAAATTAAAATCAGAAATAGTACAGCATTTTGGAGTTAATGGAGAAACAAGGGTCTTAAGTGGATCTATCAATGAATAGCAAAAGGCAAAGTTCCCTCATTTGCGAAAATTCAAGAAATTTTTCATTTGCGGAATTCATTTGGAAAAAATATATCAGTCTAGCAGAAATTATATCTAGATCTCTCCCTATCATTTCATACAGGAAAATACTAATCAAAAAGATGAAACAATGCTAAAACTGTCTTCGCATCCAAAAGCCTCATCAATGTATACATCTCTTAGTGTGTCTAATGTAGTCAGATTGAAATAAAAGACTGAATTGCAATGGGAAGGGGAGTTAGCAGTTACTTGTTCTACAGAATATTGGAACAAAATATGGGTGAAAACTCACAATTCATCTTATGCAGCTAAAATGACTCAAACTTTATATTCTGCATATAATCTGTTGCTAGTTACACAAGTTTTGTTTGTGAATCGAATAGTGAGGGTCAAACTGGATGTTGGTCTTGTAATGAAATGACACATGCCATGAAGCATGTTATTTACTTGCCCTTATACATATAATTTTGGGATGAGAGTTTGGAATCAAATTTAAAGGATTTTTAATGTTAATGTTCAATTTCAATACTCAAATATTTACTTAAGAGGTTTGTCTGCTGATTGGTGGGACACAATGCAGGCTAGTAAGTTAACAGATCTTTTACTAGCAGTTGTATTTTAGCAAATAACAACTAACTGGAAAATGCTGCTAATGTTAGTTTTAAAGCTTGGTGGTATGCTATATATTTTAATCACTGGTTAAATAGAGTATACAAGACACCTATATCCCTTGTTATTGAGAGAGAGAACCTGTGGCTCCTGGTACACAATTTCTTAACAATTCTAGTTCATTGGTGAAAAATTAGACCATCTCTGCTGAAGAAGGTGCAAACCTCCATAAATATAATATATGTATTTTACATCATTTTTAGTTTACGTTTGCATATCAATATGTTTTATTTACACTGTATATACCGGTTGTATAATACAGAGGTTTTTTTCTTATACATATAAAGTATTTACAGTTTTAAGGTGATCATTTTCAAATATCCTTTTCCCCACCTCCTCCCTTCCTTCTCTATTATATATTCCCCAGTCTCTTTTAAGCTTTCTTGTATTACATTGTATTAGAAATGTTATGTTCTGGTGTACATCCTTGCAGACTTGGGTATTTTTATGATGTGTTTATTTACTTACATCCCATATTTTTATAACATGATGTTTGTGATAAACCAATATTATTCTTTGAAGGTATATGTACTAATATGAGTTGTTTAATAAAGCTTTAATCTGAAAAAAGCCAACTATTATTGCAAGCCTTTACTATACAGGCCCTGCTGCCCCCAAAGAGTCATCAAGTGGTTAATCTCCCCTCGTGCCCAGGTTTCCTCACTCCTAGAGGACTTGGCCTGCGTAGGAGCGCTGCGGTCTTAAGCCGAAACCTCCTGACTAGAGACTTTCATTTCTGGCTAGATGTTCCCTCAAATAAAACAGCCTGTCTCTTGCAGTTTGAGTCGAAACAGGAAGTCACGAATAGACTAGGAGATGGGGTAGGAAGCTGATAGCTGCAGTAAGCGCTTGCGTGGGCGAAGCCTTCGCATGCAATGCTTTACTTTACAGTGTATATGGATCAGATATAGCATGCTCGTTCCAGCACCACCGTGTTCTCGGTCTGGCTCATACAAGGTTGACTACATAGCTCTATGAACTGCTGGTGCATATTCATTCAGAACAAGGTCCTGCTGGAACGAACGCCACATCAAACGTGCTGTAGTAATGCACCAGGCTTGCCTAAGATTTCCTCAAGGTCAGTAGGACTAAAAAATAAAATGCAAACAACTCTTCAGACAAGCATCTCCAATCCTGCAGCAGACAAGCATCCCACAGAGGGCCCTATCATGATACCGTTGTGTGGAAGTGCACGGTCACAGAAGGTGGGATTGGCCTGTTTTATTTAACTTTGACCTCTCTACATTGCAAACGCTAATTTAGTCATTTTACCAGTTTGTGCATGAGCTGTAGACAACACAGCTCAGACCCACAGCCATGAAGGAAGCCATCCGTCAGTGTATAATTAGATTCTTGCTGTTTGCAGCCCTGCCAAGTTTCCCAGCTCCATGGGTGACTAGCTATTACAGTCTATGTCTTTTTTCCTTGAATCCTGGGACTTTTAGTCTTGTTTATTCCATTATTAAACCAGGACTAAAAGTTCCAGGATTGAAAAAAAAACCTGGACTGGAGCAGCTCATCATGTATGGACCCCGGGAAACTTGGCAGCTATGTGCACAAATACTAACTCAGTATCTCTACAAGTTTGTGCCTGAGCAACAAACAGCACAGTTCAGAAGCACAGAGCAACAGGACTCAGAATGAGAGGGTTTCCTAAGAACAAAGGAAGCGTCAAAAGACAGAAAGCAGATGATCGTAAGTGGCCGTTCTGAGGGCAGTGAACATATGTTTTGAAAAGAGGGAAATGTGAACATCTTGGGCCCCCATGATGCAGGCCAGGCTATTGTCCAGACTAGCTGACAATACAACAAGTTGATGCCAAGGGTAGAAGATGAACCAAGAGTCAGCAGATAACAGTAACATGAGTTGCAGTCACTGCACTCCCTTGCTGAGAGATCAGGTCTTCTTCAATGAGTAACCTTGTCTCCAACCCACAAATCTGACATGAACCTGGCCCTCTTGGATCTTAGTCTGGACACCCCTGGTGCAGGTTTCTTCCATTAGATGATAGGCACTCCGAGCCTCTCCCAGTTGACCATTTAAACTTTTGCATTTTAAATCACTGATCACAATAAATGTAACCCTTTATGGGGGAGAGTCCGCCTCCTGCACTGAGCTCCCCACAGGCAATATAACCACGTGGTGATGCTAATGTTAAATCTCATTTATGGTGATATATTCCAACATGCTAGTCTATGCTCTGACGAAGTGTGTAATTCTGGATTACTGCTGGGCTGTTTCAAGAACCAATGTCCTCTTGACAATAGTTGTCACCTGTGCTGACTTATGTACATGAAAAACATGGCGTGCAAAGTAATCATGCACAGGGTCCCATTGAACAGAGCTGGAGGAGATGCAAAGATGTCTGCATGCTTAAAGGATTTATGTTTTGTGAGTATATCGTTGTCATATCTTCCACACCTTAGGACATGTGTGGTTGGCTACACTTAGGGCCTGATTACGAGTTTGGCGGTGCTGCACCGGGTCCGCCCCGCCACCGCCCCGCCAAAGCCGTGGTCGGGCCGCCCGCCAGAGAATGAGTTTCCTCCTGCCTGGCGGGCTTTTTTTGGGTGTTCCCACGGTGCTGCTCTAAAAATGGGCACTGCAATGGGAATGCCAAAAACAGTTCCTGCACGGCATGGACTGTTAAGTCAGTGCCGTGCAGGAACTGGTGTGCATGCACTCAGGGGGGCACATGTTGTGCCCCCCTGTGTGCATCCACATGGCGTTAGGCACCAGGGGCCCCCGTAGGGCCCCTGTTGTTTCCTCTCTGCCATGGTTTTCATGGAGGAGGAACCGCGAGGTTCCCACACGGAACAGGGTCAAGACTGATTTGAATATGGCTGGGTCCAAACTGGGGTGGTGTGGTGAGCAAAAGAACGATGGATTTAACCCAGATCCTTGTGACTGGGGGTGAATGTTTGCATTGTCCAGGATTCCGTCCATCAATTGTTTCTTTTGCATTTGTCGCCCTAAATGGGAAGGGTATGCCCAGACGTGGGTCCCATGCTCACTACACCACTGGATTCAAGCTAGCCTGGCTGATGAAGGGTGATGCACTGAAACCGGTCCTAGGATGCTTGTTTCCGGTCCAGGGAGGACCTGGCTTGGCAGTTCGGGCTGGACTGTTCCCACAAGGAACTGGGTCAAGACTGATTTGCATATGGCTGGGTCCAAACTGGGGTGGTGTGGTGAGCAAAAGAATGATGGATTTAACCCAGATCCTTGTGACTGGGGGTGAATGTTTGCATTGTCCAGCATTCCGTCCATCAATTGTTGATTTTGCATTTGTCGCCCTAAGTGGGAAGGGTATGCCCAGGCGTGGGTCCCATGCTCTCTACACCACTGGATTCAAGCTAGCCTGGCTGATGAAGGGTGATGCCCTGAAACCGGTCCCAGGATGCTTGTTTCCGGTTCAGGGAGGACCTGGCTTAGCAGTTCGGGCTGGACTGTTCCCACAAGGAACAGGGTCAAGACTGATTTGCATATGGCTGGGTCCAAACTGGGGTGGTGTGGTGAGCAAAAGAATGATGGATTTAACCCATAAATTGTTTCTTTTGCATTTGTCGCCCTAAGTGGGAAGGGTATGCCCAGACGTGGGTCCCATGCTCACTACACCACTGGATTCAAGCTAGCCTGGCTGATGAAGGGTGATGCACTGAAACCGGTCCCAGGATGCTTGTTTCCGGTCCAGGGAGGACCTGGCTTGGCAGTTCGGGCTGGACTGTTTCCACAAGGAACAGGGTCAAGACTGATTTGCATATGGCTGGGTCCAAACTGGGGTAGTGTGGTGAGCAAAAGAATGATGGATTTAACCCAGATCCTTGTGACTGGGGGTGAATGTTTGCATTGTCCAGCATTCCGTCCATCAATTGTTGATTTTGCATTTGTCGCCCTAAGTGGGAAGTGTAGGAGAGTA